>JAZHYW010027153.1:0-10902 GCA_037355805.1 Ixodes ricinus | reverse complement strand
ACTTTGGCACTTTTAATTTGTCTTGAGTTGAGTCAAAGCTTCGATTTTTGGCGATCAAAGGTGTTTTTCGTTCTTCGGCACCGGGCAGAATTAAAAAAAGCTCGACCAACGATGCCATAAACGTTGCGAGGCTCAATCAGGTGAGCTTGTACTACCCCAAAACGAGGGCGCTACGGTTGTGTTTCAGCTTCAGCGCAGGAGGCCTATTGAATTGTTATTTTTGTTATGTCAAGCCGTTTTTGTTATTAAAAGTAAACATTTGGCAGAAATCTGCCTGGTTGGGTAAGAAAAAATAGATGAGGGGGAAGGAACGCCAACCAAAAATAAAAAGGAGCCCAACGTTTCGAAACCTGCTTGGTTTCTTCTTCAGGGGCGACTGTGTGCGCGAGGAGCAATGGTCTTCTTTTACGGCGGTGGACGTGATGTTTTCGCGATCGTAATGTGGCTGAGCCCGCTGGCGTAGGCGGATGGTAAAGCGCCAAGCGACTGATTGATGTTTTGCGGTGTGGTTTGGATGTGCCATGACTCGACGAATAGCCTCTGCCGGGAATTGGTCTCAATGTCGAGGATGCGTGTGTTGTCGAAGTCAATGCGGTGGTCATTCAAGTCACTGTGTTCCGCAACCGCGCTGCGCTCATGATCGAACTTTCGCACGTCGTTTTTGTGCTGGCGAATTCTTTCTTTAAAGGTTTTGGTTTCGCCGATGTATGTGGCAGGGCAATCCGCACAAGGAATCTGGTAAATAACGCCTTGCGCTCTTTCCTTGGGGGGACGATCTTTTGGCCGGGGCATCAGGTGCCCAAGCGTTGACAGTGGTTTGTGGGCCATCTGTATGCCTTCTTTTGCCAGCACACGCGCGAGCGCTACGCTGGTTTCCTTTATGTAAGGGACGCAGACGCGCGTGGTTGAGCGGGGATGTGCGATTTCTTGTGGTCTTAGGCGTCGATCAGACTTACGTTGACGACGAGCGATTCGCTGAATAAAACTGCGCGTGTAGCCGTTATTTAGCAGGTCGGAGATGATGGTTTCTTCTTTCTTTTTTCTTTAGTCCTCCGACGAGCAAATAGTCTTCACTCGACCCCACGGCCCTCTCCCGTCCTCCCTCCTCCGCCGCGCGGAATCCCCTCGCTGCCACGACACGGCCTTGGGGCAAGTTGCAAAGCGGTCACCCGAGTTGGCGACGGTGGCGCTGGGGAGAGAGGAGGGTCGGGACAGAGCGCGGACGGGGCAGGTTTCGGGGGTATTCGGGGTTCGGAAAAGTGCGGGGTCTCTGGAAGGATAGGCGGCCCCGCTGACGCCGGCGCTGCCGGCCGCGCTCTTGGGGCCCGGCTCCCGACTTCCCGGATCGGGTGAGAGGCCACGGGGACGACGCCTCTCCTTGGCGGACGGATCACCTGAGCCATGGTGGAGCACGACCGGCCGTGGGGGCATCGGCGGCGCGGACCGCCACCAGCGGCCCTACGGACAAGCCCGGGTGCGACAACATCGGGGCAAGCTAACGCCGGCCGCAGCTCGGCGATTGACAGCATTCCCCGCATGGACGTGAGCTTCAAATAAACAGTTGCACCGAGAGTTGTGTAGCGTGGTTCATACGGGGACAGACGGCCGGGAATGGGAAAGAACCCCACAACCTTCAGCCATTTTCCGACTTTTAGTACATGGCAAGGTTGCTAGAACACTCGGATGGGAGACTCACCGCTGAAACCTGGGCCTCTGGCGTCCACCGAGACCGAGCTAAATACGACAATAGCGCCACTCTTAATCTTGTTTTTTTCTTCTTTTGTTTTTTACTGTGGTCACCTTGAGCTTGCAGAAAGCATGTTTTTGCTTAAGAACAAACAGAAAAAGCTATTTTTGTAGTAAATTTTATTGGAGTTTAGTACCAAATGACGTGCGCGTAATCTTTTCTAATATCTTGAGCTTCAAGGTTTTGCGGCACAATTAATACTGTTTTTATACAACCTTGTCTCAGCGGTGATTTCAGGTAGCGCGTCTCGACCTGCGTGCATCGCATCCTAACAGAGTGGTTCTAGTAACGTTGGTACACGTTTTCCTAGGCAACATGGAGCTCGAAGCAGTGTAGGCCCATTCACACCGGTGGTTGAGTCGCGTTTGCGGACGCGTTTGCTTAAAGATTCAGTGCTATTGCTCGCGAATGGATGACGAAAACGGCCGGATCTGCTAAGCATTTGCCTTTCGAACGCCAGTGTGAAGGAGTGGTTTAATCTGTGTCTTTGTCGTGTCGATCAATGTTGCGTCGGAAACAAATTAGAGACAGTTCACTACACAACGTTGCGATGTTTGGGTCTGTACTACAGTAATACCACATCGCATGAGAAACATCTCGTACGCTGCAGTTGCGCAACATTTAAATTATGCCACCTAGCAAACGTTGTACCTTCAACCTTTTTCCGACTTTTAGCGCACGGTTTCCTAGGCAGCATGGAATTCGAAACAGTAGCCTAACGCTGTGCCTTCGTCGTGCCGATCAATGTTGCGTCAGAAACAGATTGGAAACAGTTCACTACACAACGTTGCGATTTTCGCGTCTGTACTACACTGATACAACGTTGCTTAAGCAACATATCGCGCGCTGCAGTTGCGCAACATTTAAATTATGCCGCCTAGCAAACGTTGTACCTACAACCTTTTTCCGACTTTTAGCACACGGTTTTCTAGGCAGCATGAAATTCGAAACAGTAGCCTAATGCTGTGCCTTTGTCGTGCCGATCAATGTTGCATCAGAAACAGATTGGGAACAGTTCACTACACAACGTTGCGATTTTCGCGTCCGTACTACACTGATACAACGTTGCTTAAGCAACATATCGCGCGCTGCAGTTGCGCAACATTTAAATTATGCCGCCTAGCAAACGTTGTACCTTCAACCTTTTTCCGACTTTTAGCACACGGTTTTCTAGGCAGCATGAAATTCGAAACAGTAGCCTAATGCTGTGCCTTTGTCGTGCCGATCAATGTTGCGTCAGAAACAGATTGGAAACAGTTCACTACACAACGTTGCGATTTTCGCGTCTATACTACACTGATACAACGTTGCCTAAGCAACATATCGCGCGCTGCAGTTGCGCAACATTTAAATTATGCCGCCTAGCAAACGTTGTACCTTCAACCTTTTTCCGACTTTTACCACACGGTTTTCTAGGCAGCATGGAATTCGAAACAGTAGCCTAACGCTGTGCCTTTGTCGTGCCGATCAATGTTGCGTCAGAAACAGATTGGAAACAGTTCACTACACAACGTTGCGATTTTCGCGTCTGTACTACACTGATAAAATGTTGCTTAAGCAACATACCGCGCGCTGCAGTTGCGCAACATTTAAATTATGCCGCCTAGCAAACGTTGTACCTTCAACCTTTTCCCGACTTTTAGCACACGGTTTCCTAGGCAGCATGGAATTCGGAACAATAGCCTAACGCTGCGCCTATGTCGTGCCAATCAATGTTGCATCAGAAACAAATTGGAGACAGTTCACTACACAACGTTGCGATGTTTGCGTCTGTACTACAGTAATACCACGTTGCATAAGAAACATATCGTGCGCTGCAGTTGCGCAACATTTAAATTATGCCGCCTAGCAAACGTTGTATCTTCAACCTTTTTTACCTTTAGTACACGGTTTACTAGGCAGCATGAAATTCGAAACAGTAGCCTAACGCTGTGCCTTGTTGTGCCGATCAATGTTGCGTCAGAAACATATTGGAAACAGTTCACTACAAAACGTTGCGATTTTCGCGTCTGTACTACACTGATACCACGGTGCTTAAGCAACATGTCGCGCGCTGCAGTTGCTCAACATTTAAATTATGCCGCCTAGCAAACGTTGTCCCTTCAGCCTTTTCCGACTTTTAATACACAGTTCCCCAGGCAGCATGGCGTTCGAAACAGTAGCGTAACGCTGCGTGTTTGTCGTGCCAATCACTGTTGTGTCAGAAACATATTGGGGACTGTTGCGCAAAATCTCCCAACACTCCCACAACATTCGGAACATTCTCGCAACATATCTACAACATATCAATCTTACTTGGGCCCTTACCCATTCAGCAATGCCTGAATTTTTTATGAAGAAAATGGGTTTAATATGGTTGATACCAAAATTAAACTCCATATTCAATCTCGGAGGTAATAAGAATTACTTATTACACTTAAAAAAAACTATCTCAGTTTGAATTGCCCAAGGAGCACAAATAAAGGTCTCACGGGTTTGCGAAAAGTTTGAAGAGTACAAATGTGGTAAATTACTCGATATCTTCCATTCCCTTGCATATTATTTATTCTACAAGCCTTGTGATCACGGATGACTGGAACTGGACTAAAGGATGAAAACAGTTTCTATAAGAACTAAATAAAGAACTTTTTGTTCATGTTTTTTTTTATTGTGCATGTACAAAATATTCCCAATTAATGCGTCGACTGCTCCGGAGAAGTAAAGATTTACAAGGAGATAGCCGTGTTGACGTCGCGACGTCCACGACCAGTCACAGGCCTTAGCGAGATTTCTTAGGATGTCCTTCGGCGATTGCTGCACTTGCTCTCAGTGTGAAACAGCTTTACTTTCACTTCGTTTCAATGTCAATTAAGTGTTCGTATTCATGGAAAAAATAAAAGACGTTTACAACATCCTGTAACGCCGAATTAGAGTGCAGCTCTTGAGGAGGAGCAGGGGACGGTATGCCCTTCCTCCTGATACGTAATCTCTCCTCCTCCCCTCTACCTCTGCTCCTCCTCCTCCTCTCTTTCTCCTCCTCCTGATCCTCTCTCGGGTTATTCCGATTTCACGATATACCGTGTAAGCAATCTGATATATATATATATATATATATATATATATATATATATAGTCGCTCACCGCTTGTCCGGAGAAAGGAAATGTAGTTCTCACATCTGGAAGCTCCACTCTGTTTAAGTTCTGCCGGTGCTAGGAAATAGGACAGCAGGATCAAGGCGGGAGAACGAGACCGCGTTAAAGTCAACACTTTGACGAATTTGACGAAGCACGTGAAACTCTCGATGTCATCCTACTTCCAGTCGGTTCTGTCGAAGACTGATCGGCGTTTTTGATTTCCTCAGCATTAGTCTTGAGCGTGCTCCCGCGAGATGGCACAGCAGAACAGCGAGTGCATATATCTCGAGGCCAATAGGATGTTTTCCTGCATTACTGGTATGAAGTTCTACGTCTTGCACAAAATATTCGGTGAGTGCCTTAGGCGAGAGATACAGAGCTACCACGAGCAAGCCGTTGTCTACCTTGGCGGCACAAAGATCACCAACTTCGTCTGACGTGCCACAAAGATCGATGGGTACAGCGCAGAACCGTACCCATGTAGATGGCCACTAGGGATAACGAGTACACCACGCTTTCATAAGTGTCTCGGTGTGATTTATGAGATGTGATATCACTAGCCTGCACAACGGGTAGCTGGCATCTCCCTCCTCCTCGTCCTCCCTGATCCTTCCTCCTCCTCCTCCCCCTCCTCCTCCTCCTTCTCCTCCCCGCGCGTTGCATTATAGAAAACTTTCCATAATGCAACGCGCGTTGCATAATGCAACGTCCCATAATGCAACGCGCGTTGCATTACGGGTAAACGTCACATTATGCGAAACGTCCCAACGGTGACGTCTCGCGCGGTTACGCCGACGGCGACGCCGCTGCCAACGGCGACACCACTCAAGCCGGAAACGTGAGCTTAAGAGCTGCGCTTAAAAAAGAGTAGAGGACGCTTTTAACTACTTTCTGGAAATTGTATCAGCATCGCTTAACAAAAGAGCTGCTCAATAGTTACCAAGAGCTAAAGAAGTGCAGCGCCTGTCGAGTTTCGTGCACGTTATTATCAGCCCGCTGCCTATGAAACTGCTGCATTAGCCGATAAGAATTGCGAGAAAGGAACACGAAGCAAGAAGTGTTTACATATTAAAGCATGCCCTGTTTTTTTTTTTTAGGCTGTCACTGGCTATAGTGTGGGGAGGAAACAAATGCTATCGCATTTGAAAATATTGGAAACCTAACCCAAGGCATCATTCGCGGTACAAGTTATGAACATGAGACAGCAGCGGCTCTCGCTGTGCTGTGCCTGAGATGCAAGAGTGCGTCGCCGTCTTGACACGCACCTACTTAAAGGTTAGGCGAAGCCGTTCTGTACTTAAGTAAAAACACTTATATCGTCATCATTTGGCCTCCAATATCACGAATCTATATATATATTTTTTTTTTGGGTGCAGAAAATCATTTTTAAAACACCCCTGAAGCCCTCTTCTTTGGGAGCGTTATGTCATAGAAGGAGTTTTCGGAATCTCCGCTTCTCGCGCCTCTTCGGCGCCTATCAAAGCTATCCACGCGCTCTCTTGCTACTTTAACATTGTAGAAAAAAGACGTCACAACTTTTGTGAGTGCGGGGGAGTATACCTGGGAAGCTTGCAATTACACGCATTGCCCACACGAGTGTCACACGGTTGCTGGACGAAAGATCCTTTTATGTCGTAACGAATAGACTGGTCGGGCGTTTTTTTCTTCTTTCCTCGCGTTTAGTTAAATCATCAGGAAAGACGCGCATAATATTCAGATTCACAAAAAAAAAAAGAATTGACTTTTAACTTTTTTTTTCTTTCTTCAAGGAACTCTTCAAATTCCCTCAAAGTTTAGTAGATGAGAAGTTCCCACTGTGTCGAGGTGTTTAGTTGCAGCCCATACACCGTTCCAAGTAGGTCGGTGCAGAAAGGGAAGAACACTCTCGAACCAGAGCGCTGCGCCAACGCACTGCTTACCCTCTTCTCTCGAAAGCTCGTCTGCTTCACGCAGTGGACTGTTAGAAAGCACGTGCGCAATGTACGGAGGCATGTTGTTTCGACAATGTTAGACGCCGCTTTGATATTAAAGCGTGTTTTCGCGCGTCACATGGCCTATGCAAGAAAAGAATCGACCGGGCAGCACTGTACTGTGATTGGTTGTACAAATAATTAAAAAAAACGTGAAATAAACGCCGATTCAGTGCGCGAGACCCACGCTGTCAAACATGATGAATGTGGGTGTGGACCGAAAGGTAAGCGGAGGGCGGCTTAGACATTAGAGAGTTTTAGTAGATCGTTCCGATGACTCCGATAGCGAAACCCGATACTCCGCCACCGCCTTTGCGCATGCATCGTATCGTTATCGGGGATATCGCATAGGCATCGGAACGATCTACTAAAACTCCCTATTGAAAAAGAAAACAGTTGCGTGGCTCCTGGTCCCCTGATTTAATAACTCTATTTTTCTTCAAATGGTAATTGGCAGGCGACGCCTGGTGCGGAAACGAAAATGCGCCGCCAAAATTGAAGCGTCGGGTATGCTAATTCGATCGTTTTTGTGGTTTTTTGAAATTGTCTATTTACCATGAATACGTTAGTGCGAATGGCTGAACGCTTCAATTACTTGCAGAAAATGGAAAACAACAGCAACACCCGCGATGTCCACGCAGTATCGACATCTTTGGCAGCAAGCTGTTTTTACCTGGTCAGCTCAAAACTGAAAAAGAATGGTTGGCATGGCTGCCAACCTTTCCTTTGTGGCTGGGAAAGTTTGGAAATGGAAGGAAGACGGAAAGGGGGTGGGGTAGTTCTGTCTGACGCCGCTGTGCACAGCAAGACTCGGCACAGAGCTCAGACTTTGGCTTAGTTTTGTGGTAGACCCTCCAACACGAATATATATATATATATATATATATATATATATATATATATATATATATATATATATATATATATATATATATATATATATAAACACAGCATCGTGTAGTACACGCCGCGACACAGTTTGTGCACAAATAATTTTCACGCGAGGCGATTACAGAGAGGCATATCAATGTGCCAATATTGTGGCAGTGGATTCTAAATCAGAAAAAAAATAAACAGATCCGTCGCACTTGTTATCTGTACTCAGTATTTATATATCGATCCATATTTAAATTTGTGGTTTTATATACTATTTTAATTAAAGCAGATGTGGCAGCGCAGGTCTGAGCCGCTAACCGCGCAGTTTGTTCAAATGTTCTCGGCGCCTCTAAGTTGCGACAACTCGAGCTCAGCGCAAATTCACATGCCGTAATTCGTGCCATCCTGGCTTCGTTCAATCCTCGATTTCACTAGCGATCCCCAATTTCGCTAGCGATCGAAATGCCGAGTTCGGTATGGGAGCGACGACTGCCCCAGAAGCGCGCTAAAAATTATCCACAAAAAGATGCCAGGAAAGCAGGATGCACTTTTCCCCATGCCTGGCATACCGATTAGGGTAGTGCACGCTTTCCTTCATGGACGAAGACAATGAGCCGAGGGCGCCGAATACGGCAGCCGTGCCGGCAGAAGCAGCTGCGATCGGTGTGACTCGGTGAGCAGGGTAACAGTGCAGTAATGGCGGTCGGTCATTCGGGCGGGTTCAGATTCTCCCAAATGCCCGGATGAGGGTAGGCGGCGCTACACTCGTTAAAATGGCGCCGGCCAGAAGCCCAGCTAGGAACGGAACGTTTTCGGGTTTTATAATTTTTTTAATTCGGCAGGTAAAAATCGGGTGCTATTTTTCAAGCTGATAATCGGCGAGAAATCGGGTTTTTTGTAGAAACATTCCGAAATTCGGGGTTTTTCAGGTTAAATTTACAAATGTACACAATAATACATTCTTCTTTTTTTTTCATTGGAGCGTATCACGATCTTTTTAACGCTAACGCGTTAAAATTTGAGGTCTGTTTCACGCTGGTAATCGGGGGAGATAAGGGTTTTCCAGCTCCGATCGCCGTTGGTCGCTTCAAGGAAAGCACCACCCGCGGAATCCTCCTCTCCCTCAGGTGTCAACAAAACCCCGACCGTTCGAGGGACAGTCTTCTTCGATCAGATATTTCGTTATGGAATAAACCTGTTAAGTTTTCTGGATCTGTTTACGCGACTGACTGGCTCGGACGCAGTTCATGAGAAAGGTAGGAAGCCAGCGAGATGGCCATGCTACCCGAGAGACCAGGCTCGGCGTCGACACCTAACCGCGGTCCAAGGGGATTGATAGTGCATTTCACAAGCTGCGTGCAGCAGGTCTGAGGCTACGTGGCGTGCCGAGACGGTTCCACCAGCCTAGCGGAGGGACAGAAATGTCCCTCCAAAGTTCCAACGCCTATTGTCGCTTTTCCTCAGCCGGCCTACGTAGAATGTCACGGTGAGTTAGGCGCGCTCGTCGGGCGGTTGGTTGAGAGTCGTGTAGAGTCCACAGTGCTGCATGCAGCTTTCGAAATGAACTATAGGTCACTGTTGTCCCTAGGTAGGGTAGCTAGCGTGCGTGCACCGGAAAACTCCGTGCGGCGCAAAAATAAAGAGGTGGGTATGTGGTTTTGGAATTCGGGGAGAAATCGGGTTTAACCCGATTATCCTGAAACATGTTCGGGGTGTAAAAATTGGGTAAAATCGGGTTTTACCCGAAAACAAACAACCCTATGTATAATGTGTGCGGACATCAATTATATTAAACAAATAACATGCAGGTTCTTAGCAGAAAGAATGTACCTTCAGAGCGCAGTCTAAGTACTGACGACGCAGGAAAAGTGTGCGATGATACAGGGAGGGGATATTGCAAGCAAGGCGACTATAGCCGCCACCATTTCTCTGCTCGTGTGCTCGTGCGGAAAAGCCCGTCCAACCGCAAGCTTGTGAAAGCTAAGTTCACGCTCAAGCTGTACACGCGTCCACGCATGGGGCACAAGTCGGGCTCATGCTTGCAATGAACCTTTTTCCGGTAAGCTTCTGCGCACCTGTCCACCCCTCGCCTGGCCTAGTTTCCCGCTGTCGCCAGTTTTAGAGGTCAAAAACCAACATTTTCAGCACTTTACTTTGAAGTGGTTTTGGAGCTGTTTTGGCCATTATTTTTTGAGTGTGTACGATAGTATGGGGCATCAAAGGCCACGAACATCAATACAACAGCACGATGCCAATGTATTCTGACCGGCGAAGGCAAGTTTAACTGCCCTTTATTTGTAGTTCGAAGACAGCTCCTTAGGCGGGAGTACTCACTGGCGGTCATAGCTATGTACGCGACTGCTGAGTTCGGGCTGACGGCGAGCTTACACAATTATTTTGCAACGTGCATTCAGCACCGTCAAGATTGCCTGTCTTATCAGCATATTAACGTGAGCTCGTTCTGAGCATGCCCTCTAGACATTGCCCTCAAATATGGAGTTCACTAAATACTCCCTATAGCTGAGTGTGTAGTTTCTCAGCGCCATCAAGATTGCAAGTCTTGGGCACCTATAGATATGTGCTCGTTCTGAGCATGATCAGTGAACAGTTCACTCAAAAAAAGTGAGGGAGAGGAAAAGGTGAGAGAGCACAATGACGGCACGGCACCGCGGTCTGATTTGAGGAAAGTGGGTAGACGCAAAGTCTACCCGCCTTTGACTCTGCTCACTCTCTCTCTCTCTCTCTCTGCGGTAAAAACGAACAAGACCGTCGTATGCTCCTTGCGCAGGGTCCCGCGTTTGAACACCGGATGCCGGCGCTCGGTGTTCAGACCTGGTTGAACAATACAAAGACAAAAGTAGAGCCTCGTCCCTCCACTGCCTCCATGTAGTAAACAGAGAGGCAAAGCCTCTTGTCCACTATTCTTCGAATCAGAGCTGGGCGCTCTGATGTTGCAACGCTCTCACTTCCTCCTTTCCCTCAGTTGCCTACCCTATAGTTGGTGGCAGGTTGAGTATATAGTGGAAGCAAAAAAAATGTACAAGTTACTGAAATAAGGCAACTAAATACATTTTATTGTTAAGCCCTCGAAATGTAACTAAGTACATTTTCGTTGCTGCTATTCGAAAGGATCGCGCTACCCTAGGCTTAACGTGAAGTGTTAGTTTATCCATACTCTGAATGTATTATTTTTAT
>JAZHYW010027151.1:0-31385 GCA_037355805.1 Ixodes ricinus | reverse complement strand
CGGATTGCGAAATGACGACTCGCCGTGAAATCAACACGTGCGTCACTATATATGAAAAGAAAACAAAAAAAACACGAGACTGAAAAACAAAAGCGAACGAGCGGATTGTCAACACAACGTATTTAATTTGCATATAAAACATCACATTCCGAGCTCTCGAGACACGTCCAAACAGGTCTAGACTTGCTCCTTTTAGGTTCGTACTTGTATCGCGCGGTGAGCTCCGAGCTTGGGGAGCATCCGATTTTTCTTTTTATCGGTTATCCTTCGTAGGGTAAATATTGTGATTTAGGTATACGTTCGGGCGTCGCTATAAACCGCACTGTTGCGACTCGTGTGAGCATTTATCGTGAAGCAAAAGCCGCGCGAGTCCACCGCCGCACGGGAATGTGCTTCGCGCGAGTACTTAGAAATGTGTCTGCAATGCCTTCTTTTCACTCGTATACGAGCGTAGCATCCATGGTCACCGACATGTCTTTGGGCCTGGACAAGTTTTGTTTACAAACACCGGCGTCAATCACGATGATTGGATCCTCTAAATCGGGCAAAAGTACGTATATTCGCAAATTGTTGAGATGTAGAAGAGAAATGTCCGACAAAGAGTTTCACGTTGTCTACTATGTGTTTGTGTTTCCCCAGAGCTGGTTTTCGGAGACGAGCTGGGTCATTTTCACCAAGGAGATCCCGCAAAATTTAGACCCCCGAAGAAATTCGCTGATCATATTCGACGACTTTCTCGCGAATCGAACAAAGCTCAAATACATTTGTGAATATTTTATAGGCGCTGGTCATAACTATATTTCTTCGGTCATTTTCATCACGCAGAACATGTTCCTCCAAGACGCGTACTTTATAACAATAAGCCTAAATTCTTCGGCCTTAATTATATTCCGTTCAATTAGGATTGTCGATCAGCACCAAGTGCTATCCCGACAGCTATTTGGGGGTAGCAGGGGCAGGTTCTACCGCGTATATATTTGTACGCGTGTAGAACGCCGTTCAGTTACATTCTGATCTACCTATCGCAAACTTGTCCCGATAATTTCTGTGTGAGAGAAAAAATCTTGCCGGACGAGGGTCCGCAAGTCGTGTACGACACGTCTGTCTCCTAATGAACCGCATCGCCAAGCACGCAAGATTCTTGCACCTGTTGTCGTAAGCCAAATCGTGTAGGCAAAGAGAATCACTACTACGTCACGCCAAGGAGAAGCATCTGAAAATATTAAGGAAATATGTTTAAACCTGTGCGCCGGATACCTCCCTCTCTCCGCAGCTATAAAAAAGAAAGTGAAGAGATTTGTACCCGTCATACGGTCACTGGAAAATCGAAAAGACACGCGCAAGAACGTAAGAAAGACGTTGGTATTGAAGGGAGGTTTCGTACCCCGGATCCTTCCTGTCTTCAAGGCCTCATATCAACGATTGGGGGAAGAGCCATCGCAAAGGCTATCGGAGTCTGGGAAGCATAAAAAAGTACCATCTCGTACCTTACAGAGAGAACATTCCCGAGATTCTGAAAGAAGACGACGAACCGGACGACATCAAGCTAAATAAAATATTTCAAACGCTACACAAAATGTTACGTCCGTACACGTCGAATGAGAGTAGCGCACACAGTGAAGAGGTTAGAGCGACACCCATTAGCACGGAAGAACGGACAACGCAGACGAGCGAGCGTGGGGATGATGACGACCCTTCCGTCATAGTCACTTACTTAAAAAAAACCTACCGGCAAAAGGGTCGATATTTTCTTCGGCTACTGAAACCGGTGCTCGCCTGGGACCCGCAAACCTTGGAAATTTCGATCGAGGAAAACCTCTACAGGGATCAAACATTGTGGACTTGGTTTCCTATTTAGTTTCACGTTCAAAAAAATTGCCAGCTCCGGTACATTTCGATCGCGTAACGAGGTTATTGGTCAAACAAAACCTGCCAGTGACCATCGCGAATAACGATCGGTTTAAAAGAAGGACCCCGAAAGCGCGGGCGACCATTCGTCGAGGTGCGTCTTCTTCTTCGGTCACTTCAGCACCAAAGCGCCTTCGTACTGTTTCCCCTGAGCAGCGGAGTGCAGGATCACTGACCTCATCGCCGACCAAAGCGGCTCCTGCTGATCCTGTTTCTATCGCACTACCTCGTTCCTCACAGCGCCTGGCCGAGAGCATGGAAGAAATTCTAGACAAGGATTACTTTAACGACAAGGAAATTCTTTCCGCTTTTCACCCACGACACCGAGGGAAAGTCTAGACGCTCCTCAGCGCGATTTCCTCGGTAATTGCCTACACCCACGAGGAAACGCAGGTGGTTCACGGAGAGCCGCTTGAGGGATCCAGCATTGTAGAGCTTCTGCACTACGAGCTGCACAACAGGCAGCCTCCCTAGATGAGAGGCGCCCTTTCCTCTCTCATAAATTGTCACCTGAACCTGACGACGTTTCGAGCTCGACACTAAAGACCAACAAAGCGGTGCGCCCAGAAGGCATGTCTTCGTCGCAGAAGAAGGGGAGTAAAGCCGTGTACTACGAAGCAAGTCATCCAGCCTCTTTCGGTGGAATCAACAGGCTCGCAAGACATACGGGACGAATAACGGCGGAAAAGTTTTTAGAAGGATCGGACGCATATACATTGTTCAGGGAAACCAAGCGCCCTCGCGTCTACCGCAAAACGCTATCCTTGGGACTTCGAGACGTCTATCAGGCTGACCTAGTAGAAATTAAAAAAACTGCCAAATACAATGATGAAAAACGATACATTTTGTTTGTGATTGATACGTTTTCACGGTTTCTCACCGTCACTCCAATAGCTCGAAAGACGGGAGAGGAAGTGGTCAGAGCGTTGAAAATTGTCTTTTGCAAAATCGGGAAAAGCAAGCGTTTATGTACGGATCGTGGTCATGAATTTTTCGGAAAATTAATCAAGTCGTTTCTGGAGAAAAACGACATTAAATTATATTCCGTGAATTCAAAGCAAAAGGCTTCGATAGTGGAACGCGTACAACGCACCATAATGAGTCGGGTTTACAAGTACTTTGAGTATCCACGAACCAAACGATTAATTGAAATCCTCCTGGAAATCACCAAATCTTATAATTTTAGCCACCACTTGACATTGAACGCTAGGCCGGTCGATGTTTCCCCACAGAACCAGACCGAATGTTTCTTTCACTTGTTCCCGATCCCGGTCGCGTGAAAATACCTAAATTTCGCGTGGGTGAGCATTTGCGCATCTCCAAAGATCGTCACGTTCTCTTGAAGAAGTACAAGCAGTCATTTACGGACGAGGTGTTTATCGTGGATTGAATTTGTATACAGTTGCATATCGTTGAATTTGTATACCGTTGCAATTTGTATACCGTTGCCCTCAAACTGCTTCCTCTATTCTTTCAGCAACTATTTGCAACTCTTTGTCGCTGCAGAAAGTTTGCTTTGATTTATGTTGTGTAGGTTCAGCATTTACTTCTCTGGCAGAATTCAGCTTAATACGTTTGTGATCACTACCAAGACTTTTGGAACCTTCTACATCTATTTTTATTACTTGTAACTTACCATATATTTTGTGTGACATGAGTACGTAATCTATAGTTGAATGTAGATTGCCAGTTTCCCACGTTATGTGCCCGTCACACTTCTGACTGGTATTACATAAAACTAATTCATGCTTTTCCACCAGTTCTAGTAATAAGCTTCCAGTTGAGTCCGTATATCCATCCAGACCCTCGATATGGGCATTCATGTCTCCCATAATAATAATTTCAGAGCCTCCCCTAACTTACTAATGTCTCTTGATATGCAATCAATCATTTTTCTGTTTTCCTCTTTAGCACCTGTCCGTGTCCATAAGTAAACAAATCCAAGGACTGTAGACTCCCCAGCAACTTTTCCTTTAAGCCACAAATGTTCGGCGCACTCTTTTCTGATCCTTTGAAAGTTCATGTTATTCTTAATAAATGCTCCAATTCCACCTCCCTTCCTCGTTCCCTCCATTCTGTTGCATTCTTCCCACACATAGTAAGGTTGCAAGGTGGCTGCTCCATGTCTCTGAGATGTGTTTCCACGAACCCATACACCACTAAATCCTCCTTTCTCAGTTGCTCCTCTACCTCTTCCCATTTTAGCCTATTTCTACCACCCTGCATGTTAATATATCCAATGTCTGATTGTGCTGTTTGTTTATGCCTGTTCTTACGTTTTCTCCTCTTTTTAACCCTGGGTGCCTCTCCTGACTTTGTTGGGTTTTCAGTTACTTCAGTGTCCCCAGGGCCCTTGGTCCCCCCAAAAAAGCAGTCACCGTGCGGCCCATCCTATCCCCCACCCTGTAACCCGTGGCCTCACTGTAGTGAATGCCATCTGCAAAAGGGCGGGAGCCAGCCTCGTACATTTCCCTGTTTACTTCGATTACGTAGTACCGAAGCTGCCGACTCATACCCTTAATTACTCTGTTGGCTTCGACAACCCTCCTCTTCGTTACCCAGGACTGCCCCCGAACTTCTGGAATGGTGCACACAACCAGGTGCACATTCTCAGACACGTCCCTCAGCTTACGTATTCCCACGTTTAGCTGCTTTCCGAGGTTCTGGCCCCTACCCTGGAGCACATCATTAAGCCCCGCATGAACTATTACTAGGCTCTTTCCCTCCCGGTTATCCCACACCCCCTCACGTGCTGCGGTCATAGCATCCACCATACACTTCCCTGACTGGACCTCTACTGTTACCCTCTGGTCTCCCTTCACCCTGTTCAGTACACCCCTCTTAACCCGTGCTACGTTAGAACTCCCCACTACCAGCACCCTAGATCCCCCTGGTACCTGCGCGCCCTTGTCCTGCGACTTATCTCCTGTCACCTGGCTGCCCGACGCCTGCTGCTCGAAGGCGCTATTGAGCTGAGGGTCACTCAGCTCTCCAGCGTCATCGGGCCCGTCAGTCAACAGGCTGGGCTCCCGACCACCAGTGACCCCAGCCTGCAGACTGGTGGTTCGTCCCGCTGGAACTGACACTTCCTCCTTTCTTCCCTCGCTATTCTCCCTCGCTCGAATTACCCCTTCCAGGCGCTCTACCCTACTGTCACACTCCCTCTTACGCTCCTCTAAACCCGCCTTCCATACTTCCCCCATCTCTTCCGCCTGCTTCTCAAGGCCGACCCGCTGCTCCCTCTCATGATTAAGCTGCCTAGTCAGCTCCTCAACCTGGGCCTCAAGACCCACCCGCTTCTCTCCTTCTGCCTTAAGTACGGCCTTAATCTCCCGAACTCTACCCTCCCATTCCCCAGTTACCTGCTTAAGCTTCACACAAAGCCGACACTCGAAGCTCATCCCCGCCGCCTCCTCCAGACTCCCGAAACCCGTCTCCTCTAGGTAACACCACCTCCCACACCCCTCGCACTGCACCAACTCGTCCCCACCCTTGTCATGCCGACCCAAATCTAGACCCATGTCTAGACCGGGAACAAACCGTTACTTCCCGCCAAAAATTCAAACAGAGCCTACTTTGCGGAACTAACTTCTTAGTAGCCTCATCTAACCGCAGCTGCTGCTGTTCAAACCTAACACTGCTGCCGCATAGTCACTTCCAATCAACTCTCAAAAAGAGAGAGAAAAGAAGAAAAACTGGCACTTAGCTTCGGATGCTCGAGGAGAACCAGGAAACACGTCCGCTCACCGCAACGGCCACACGGATGTGTGGCCGTTGCGTGAGCGGTGACCAGAGCGCAGCGCCCTCTTTCGGATGCAGCACAAACCCTGGGCGACATCACGTGTGCGCCGTCTGTCGGACGCAGCTCGAACCCGGACAAATCACGTGATTGTTATCATGAATTGCACACACACACCGCCACAAACACACACAAAAAAGCTAAAACGAGTGAAGCGGTCCGGGAAGCAATATTCTTGTAGCTCAGGGTGTAGAGTGTCGGGCTGGTGTGCACGAAGTTGCGAGTCCAATTCCAGCCGTCGCAGAGCCTTCTTTATCGAATAAAGGGGCATTTACCGCCCAGTGATTCAAATTCAAAACACGTTACCGTCATGTGACCAGAGCGCAGATTCCTCTTTCGGATGCAGCACAAACCCTGTGAGACATCACGTGAGCGCCCTCTCTCGGACACAGCCCGGACCCTGTGGCATCACGTGGTTGTTATCATGAATTGCACGCACATACACACGGACAACTAAGACGAGTTAAGCGGTCTAGGAAGCAATGTGTTTGTAGCTCAGGGGGTAAAGTGTCGGGCTAGTGTGCATGAAGTAGTGCGTTCGATCCCAGCCGCCGCGGAGCCTTTTTTATCGAATAAAAGGGGCATTTACCGCCTAGCGATTCATATTCAAAACACGTGACCGGCATGTGGCCGGAGCGCAGCGCCCTCTTTCGGATGCAGCACAAACCCTGTCCCTCTGTCGGACGCAGCTCGAGCCCTGTGACTCAGCGCCGCAATTCAAATCCTATAGCGCCCTCTGTCGGACGAAGCTCAGACCCTGTCATCAGATGATGACCGCAGCTGTCAGCAACTTGTGGTTTGAGGTCTGAGGTTTGAGCTACGTGACCTCACACCTGTACCGCCTACCTCGGGGGCGGGACCCGGGCGAGCTCCGACTGGTCACTGCCCAACACCCTGTGGGCGGGGCCTCCTATGTCGGTGACCACCGTGGTCGTGGCCATCGATGCCCACGGCCTGACATTCGTCACTGGGATGGGAGAGAGGGAAGGGGCCCCCCTACTGCTCTGTGATTGGTCGGATTGGGTTTGGCCCCGCCCTCCTGCACAGTGATTGGTCGCTGTGCAAACGGGTACATTTTTCTACTACTAAGGTTTCAAGTTGCGTGTCGTTCTCGCTATCTTCAAAAGAGTTATCGGCGCGTCCAGGAAATATATTTCTTCCCTATCTATTGTCGGCCTTAAAAATAAAAAAACGCTTTGAAACACGGGGTTTTATAAGATCTGGCAATTAAACAGCTTCTTGTTATGTATAAAGAATTCACTTTCGATAACCTGTCCTTCTTTCGACACCGATCTTTGGTGTTTATTTTTATTGCGGCATTAGCGTGTGCGCATCTTTTTCCGCCGCAACCGTCCACTTTTCACCACTTCCACAACCAAAAATAGTTCCGGCCGCGCTTATATAGCAGCCCCTCTAAAATGTTCTTGATCTAGTACCTCGAAGTGAGCTCTTTTATTGTTGATGTCTTCCCTGAATTCGCCAGGTGTGCGGCAGTTCACGACTAAAAGTTTCTTTCAGTGATCCCGTAACACATCTTTTTTCTTGTTATGGTGCTTGAGGTAACAAATCTTCTCCATCGCGCTTAGCATAAGCCCTTGTTTAAAGATCTCCCAGTGCTCAGACACACTGCACCCGTCTTGGGCGACTGAATGTCATTTTGTCTTGACTAATCCCAAACAGTACACATCTCGCAGGAACTTATCATTGAGCTTTCACAAGTCCCTCGAGAAATTGGGTCCTCGTTTGTTTTGCTTCACTTGAAAGCAAACAGGGAATGGTCACTGAAAGAAAAATAATTCACTGAGTAACTTTGTAATACGGGGATCAGGTTGGACAAAACATGATCACGATTCAGACTAGCATGGCTGGGCCCTTTAAAGTAAGTGCACTTCATGCCGTCTAGTTATGACGCAAAACTCGCACCTTCCTACAAGCCGTCGTTTTCAATACCATTGTTTAGAGTTGCACGACCTTTGTTATTATTATTGCGCGACGCCATTTATCAATCCTCTCTTTAATATACACATGTAAATACGTCCAAACGACGAAAGAAAAGTAATTACACTGATACACGTGAATAATGTTAAAACGAAAAAAAATGCGGCGTTCATTTGCTTTGTTAGGTGCATATACACACATTAGACGCCTGTCAAGGCCGAACGCCGTCTAAATCACACATAATAAACCTGCCAGGTGGGCACGTTGAGACAGAATGGACGACAGCGCCCATGGATTTCTTAAGAAACAAGCAGAAATCTCAGACAAACCAGCAGCGTGGCTTACACATGCCTCAAAACTATCCAAGGACGGCAGTAATATATTGTTGGTCTGACCGTCGGTCTGGAACTTAGCGTCTTGAATAGCGACTATGTCCAAACCATGCTCAGTGTACAGCCGATGGAGCTGCAGTTGCTTGACGCTTAGCCTCAACTCCCCGGATGTTAAGCGTAGCGACACGAAGGGAACTTTCTAGAGTTAGTCATCGAGCAATTCATACTTCCAACATGGCTCTCATTTATTGGCACACCAAAAAACTAGCCACTGCAGCCTTTAAACGTCACTGGGACCTCACGTCACCTCGGGGAACCAACGACGCGCCATCATGGCTGCCTCCCGGGCAGCCATGATAGCGCGCTGTCGCATGTCGGCGTCATGCTATCATGATTGCCCGCCGTCGCATGTTGACAACGCTCCGGCTGCTCGAGAGACTCGTTGGTCGTATCCAACATTACTAGAACTCTCAGTTGGGAAACTCACCGTTAAAACCTGGGCCGCTGCCATACACCGAGACCGAGCTAAATACGACAACAGCGCCACTCTGTATCATTTTTCTTAACTGTGGTTGCCTTGAGCTTTTAGAAATCATGTTTTTTGCGTAAAAACTAACGAAAAAACTCTTTTTGTACTAACTTTTATTGGAGTTTAGTTCAAAATAGAGGGCGCGTGTTGTTTTCAAAAATCTTTAGTTAGCAAGGTGTTCGCAGTATAATTAATATTGTTTTTATACAACCGTGCCTCAGCGGTGATTTTAGGTAGCGCGTCTTGCGTTAGGCGCATATTAACCACGGTAGTAATCCGCGGCGCGTCCGCTTGGGAGTCGGGGGCAGTACCTCGAAGCTCCCTCCACAATATCTGTTCTTGCCTCAAAATAGCCGATTACAACGAAAATGGAAGTCACGTGCAGTTCCTGGCTCGGTCCTCGTGGACGGATCGGTGAAACTTTTTCAGAGCAGTCTGTATGGCAGTTCCTTAACTGAGTTGTTCTAGTAAAGTTAGTCGTATCTAACGACTCGCCTAACTTCCGCTTTCCAGTCTTGCCCTCGATGTCCATATCGCCCACGATGTCCTCAACCACTGGAGTGTTCGCGTCCTTCGTGGCCAATACCTCCGGACCAATCACCTCCTCGTCGCGTTGAGCCTCGCCGCCGCTACGCTCCCCTATTCTGGGGCTGCGGTAAACACCTGGTCTTGTTGACTGTTCGGCATCTAGCTTTTGTTGACTCTCCCTGCTGTGGCGTCCCGTGTTCTAAGCACTGGAGTCAACTGCGTCACTACCTCTTCCACTCTTCCTTGGTTCATGACGTGAGTCGTGCTCTTGTCTTCGGGAACTTGACTGGAGGCGACATGGGCGTAAAATTTCACACAGTCCCGGGTCTCGTGCCCGAAAGCACGACACTTTTGACACCTCGGAACCTTGCAATCGCGTCGTATGAGCCCCGTGCGTTTGTTTTGGAGGCACACCAGCTCCCGCCAAGGTACGACCAGAGCACTGTGCCGCCTTGGAAAGGGAGCTGAAGTGGCTAAGACTCCGCCGTCACGAAGTATCAAAGAACCGATAGAGCAAGGACTGTCATTGAATTGACGTCCGTCAGGCCCTCAATTCGCCAGTTCTCACAAAAACTCCTTCTGCTTGGCCAACATGATTGAATGCCCGTCGGATAACTTGGACGGGCACGTTTAAAGCCAACCAAAACATATTAACCTTCAGCTTCCGCTTTATGGGGCCGACGACAAGACAAAATACAATATTTTATATGTACGGTTTCCTGCCTTCAGGAGCTTATTTTTGGCTGTAGCACTGAGGAATTTCAGCAGCCGGATGTGTCTCATTTGGAAGGCGCCTAGACCTACCAGGTCATCCCGCATACCCGTCTGTGAGAAAGGCCTGATAAAATGTCTGCCACTGTAGGTTCGTCCCCGAGTGCAGGCGGGCAGCACAAGTCTTATCGTCGTCGCGTAGCCTGATGGCATAGTTGGCAAAGATAACAGCGTAATCGCTAGGTACATGGCCGCGAACGGCTCCACCACGGCTCGGCACCGCCGTCATCACAGTCGCTATGGAGCAAGCCATTGCGCGTCCCTCCACTATCACGCCAAGAGGCGGAATCCTCGGCTAGCTGCCCATGTGGCAATATCTGCCAAAAACGGCGTAGCCACATCAGTGCCAATAAAAGGATCGTCGAACTCGAGCTGGCCACCTACACGAATACGAATGTTAGAGTCCATCTCACACACATCCACAGTTCAGGCAAAGTCATGGGCACGAGAGCGTAACATTGAATGGTGCCGCTTGAGCAAGAGTTATCGTACACTGTTAGCAAAAATAACACTCCCAGGCCTGAGAACCCTTGTTTCGTGGCGCACACTTCAAAACGTGTTTGATTTACATGCAGACGTCAGTGTTATTTGTGTACTATATGATGTTTCGTGTAGCTTTAACACGATACACCATTTGTGCCTTTCACGAAACACAGCTGAGGGTGTTTCTCATATAACATGGCGGCTAGCAGCCGAGAACAGGCGAGTTGAGCCCAGCGAGCCGCACGTCTTTCCGCCGAAGTGAGAGCGGTGTAAGCACGCAGGACGCGCTTGCTCTCGTCCGATTTCTTTTATGCGCAGTAAATACAGTCTCCAAGTGTACCTAGTAGCATCGCACCTAGTAGAACAAGGAAGAGGTGATTAAGGGAGGACGGCGCCGGCCCGATCGAACCCCACCATAGCCTCGGCTTCGGCCTCCCTCATGTTTACACTACAATATCCTGCACATCTTCCATACGCGTACTCTTCCGTCAACTTTTAAGCGGAAGAAACTTGCAGAAACTGTGTCGCTGCGTTAAAGCAGCCGACGTAGCTACGTGCAAAGGCACGTGCGTCACTAGCTACGACGGGACAGCTAGAAAGATACAAAAAGGCCGAAATTCTTAAAAAATAGATAAAAGACTCGAGCACGCGAAATATTTGAATCAAACCACGACTCGCGCCGCCTAGATCAAGCGACGTTGAGCAGCTACAACGCAACTGCTAGACAGAAAAACAAATGCTGAACTTACATGAATAAACAACTCGAGCAAAATATTTGGAATCCAATGGAAACATGCGAGACTTAGTAAGATTTTCAGCAGCCTATAGAAAAAAACGAATCTGTTAGTACGCTGCGAAGAATCACGACTAGACAGCAAGACAGACCTACATCTAAAACAAAAATACGAGCACTACATATTACATATCATCAACAAAGATATATGTAAAAACACTGCTACGGCATTGCGCCCGATACTTCCTACTCGATACGCTTTTCTCCCCGCGGCACTTATAAGCTTGTCACGTGCGGGTTAACCCTTTGGTCACTGATTGTTACTAATTTATAAAAGACGCAAAACACGTCGCAAAAACAGCCGTGTGTAATATATGTTTGCATTTAAAACGTATGGTGGCAAAATTTATAATGCTAGTACATTGCGAAAGATAACGATATATTAACAATAAAACTTAAACCGGTCATGAAAAAGGTTTTAATGTTGTTATATTTTTGCTTGGCCATTATTTAGTGCAGTCTGACTAGCTCGGATCAAATAGAAATACGAATTATTGGGCTTTTTTATTGTCTATGCAACATAAACTAAAACGATAATTTCCCAAAGCATTTGTTACATATTCTTGTGAAGGACATCCGCCCAACATTTCACTTCCTCTTGTTGCAGTACGGGAGCAGACGTCTTCACTTTTCAGGCGTTTGATAATCGTATGTCCGGTCGGCGTCGAGCGGAGCCTTGGAGCTTGCGAGCTTGGGACCGATGTTATTCGTTATCAATGGGTGTGGCGCTGATGCGTTTTGTTTTACCACTACCACCCCTAACCCCGGATATTTACTGGCCCGTTGCACTGCATTATGCTGAACTGCGAGCTCCTTCGTTGTTGACCTCGTTTTCCTGGTACCGATCGTAGATACTGCGAGCGTTTAAACTGTCTTGCCTGCATCCCCAGTGACGTACCCGACCTGTTGAAGCTAGCATGAGATTGCTCCCTCACACGGTGCTAATTAAAAACGAGGTCACCGACTTCTGCATTTGTGTGGTACCTGACAGGCTAGAGCTGCTCATGAAGTCCTCTCTCGAGCTGCACGTGAACGAAAGTAAGCCTTGTGACCTCTATACTCGCGGACAACGTTTTGTGGCTATGCAGTAGAAGGCAGAGCGCGAGAGCAAGTTCACCCTGAATGTCGATAGAAGCCGTGCGCGCAGCTTCACAAGGATCGCGCTTGCACAGCTTCAATCGGCGCTCAAGGTGCGCAGCCCACACGCTCTACCTTCTGACTGCATAACCACAGAAAGTTGTCCGCTAGTATAATCAAAAATTCAATTTGTACAGGCAGAGGAAAAGGTGGAAGTACCTACTGAATTGTTGTGAAAATCTGGTCGAGTCACAACTTTAACGAGTAATTTACACCCCCCCCTCCTAGCCTTCTTCTAGCCCTCTCCTTCGATTAGGTCTAAGCGTGTGAACAGCAGCAGGTTTTTATTTGCTAGATGTTTTGAGAGGAGCAATCCAAAATGTCTTCATAGTGTTCAAGTAATGCGCTACCACCTTCCTCCCTCTGAAACAGAGAGTATTTTGGGGGATATCACAAATTTCTAGCTCCCTAAAATTTAATGACCCACCATCTCCAGAAGACATTGAGAATTTGAGATAAACTCTTGACTTGAACGCTTCCTTTTTATATTCTTACACCTATACTCTCATCACCCCTAAGTTGAGAAGGCGTAAAGTCTCATCCTCGCCGTTAAAGTTTTCGTCCTTGCCGGCCAACCAAATTTCGGTCTTTTATTTCTTGACTTTTCTTCTTGTTCTCAGTTTACAGAGAGAGCTTGATCACGTGGTGCAAAGTCGATGTTTGACTGGTCTAACGAGCACGTTTTGTCTACCGCGCTGTCAGCTTAGGGGCGAACAATGTGTAGTGTCACACACAACATAATCGCCTTACAAGCCAGGTCTCTGACCCTTCGAACTCTTTGTAAAATGCGCGCCAGAGCATTGAGCCTTTCCAATCGTCTCGCTCCCCCAATGTCGGCGATTCTACTGCAAATATTCGACAAAAACGAGCAGAATGCTCAGCGTGAAGATTTCTTTCTCAACTTCCCCGATGAATACCGTCCAGCATCCTTTGTAGATTATGTAGTATTCTCTCTCACACAGCTGAACCGCACGACATAATTACATCTCACTCCTCTGGTTGCAGTTGGCGAGATTTGTCATCACATGGGACGAACCTGGCCAGCTACTTAGACTGCAGGAAAGAGAACTGAGACGTGACTTGGACATAAAATAGCAAGCTACTGTGGCAGCACCATTGACGCTATCAAGAAAACCTGGTGGCTACTGCTATTCCGCGAGTAGTAGCACTGCAGTGCTATTCGCTGAATAGCAGTTGCGGTGCACTCAAATGAAGTTTCGGTGGCCAGAGCACTACACTAATCGTTGAAAATCATGTTTGTCAATTTCATCCTACGCCTTTTTGTGAAACAAAAGTGGAGACTGGGCATATCGTTCAACTAAGTAATAAGCAGAGCAAAAAAAGTTATTTTTTCTTAACATTTATTATTGAATGGCTGCCTGCACTTGAAAATATCAATCAAATGTTCAATCCTTCCTACACACACACACACCCCTGGCACCCCACAAGGTCGAATCCGAGGCCCATCTAACACCACCCCAAAAAGGGTGGTACCCCTCCATAGTGAGAATGAACCTTTTTGATGAAAGCACAAAAACAGGCAGGGGTGGGATGGTACCAAGGCATGCTGTACCAATTGCAAACTGGAAATTATAAGAGTAAGTATCTGACATTGTAAAGAGAGAGAAAACTGTGACAATCCAATGTGCTCTCGAAACCAAGCACCAGCCAATTTTTTTTGAATATGGTATGAACAAGCTCGACTGCTAAGGCTTAAATTGCCAATAGGTGTTTAAAGGAAAATGGTTACATTCTTCTTTACAACAAAAGGGCAAGTGGTCACATTGGCGCTGGAAAACCAGCGCACAATAATACACCACAGTTTGCCTGCCTGCAGTCTACGAGGGGAGAGACGGCCGAAAATTATTCGAGGTGACGAAGAGAAATCAGAATAAGAACACAGAGATTAACCATGTTTGTTCGTCCCGGTGTGCTACTTTGCCAAGGGCGAGGAAGATAAAGGGCTTAAAATAAAAAAATAAATACAAATAACAGTTTGGTCATTCAACATCAAAGCAGGGGTGAAAACACAGGTCAGCTGGTGTACCGCTCCCATCCAAATCCCCAGATCGGGAACAATAAAAAGACGAACTATCACACACATGTCTCAACCAATTTATACCTACAAGAAGCAAGCTAAAAGAAGCTGTCAAGACACTCCACAGAATGCCTGATCGAAGTTATGGATTCGATCAGTTTCACAGTATAACTCTACGCGAGTACATTAACTGCACATTAACCGCACATATGATTTTCGTAAACACTGAAACCTAAAATAAAATAACACAAGCAAAGAGCATACGTCAACTTTCTGCAAAACTGAAGGTGAGCTCGGCGACCGTTGGCGTCTTCGTTGACATCCACATTCACAGTAGACAGCACTAACATAGCTGTGTTGGTTATGCGTGAAGAAACGGAACACAAGGCAATCATCGGTTTACACACTCCTTAAGAACGTAGTGCGGTATACCCACAATCTAATAACATGCAGGGTCACTGCAACGGTGAATTTCGCGGTCACCATAGTTCAAGGGTCACCTTCGTGACGCTCAAATAGGCTCAAAATGACTCAGGAGTCCCTTGCGCATCCACCGTGACCGGTGTACGTTGCACCATTTCGGAGCTTGGCGGTTTATGACGGATTCGTTTACTTTTACACGAAATGAAGTGTAGAAACGAGCTTACTGCTTTGCGTTTCTTTTTAAATATATTACAAACTAGTTGAAAAATCTGTTGTTGAAATGTGTGCTGTGTTGCCCCAGTTTTAATTGTTTTATTTTTTCTTCGTCCTTGACTCGAACCAACACGCTCTTCTCCCAAGCATACTACAAACGCCCTGTGGTTTACATACAAAGGTTCGCAATTAAGGGTATCTTATGGCGCTCCGTGGGCATGAGTGCGCGCTAAAGTACTGCTTGTCAAACTGCCCTTGAGCATGTCGGAAAGAAAATAATAAAGAAGTCACAAAGCCTAAAGGAGCTCACGAAGATAAGGTGCAATAACGTTCCTCCCGTCAGCCTCAAAAAGAAGAAAGACGTCTTGTTCCTCCCTGCCTCTCGGATCCGCTTGGGGGCAGATCAGTGAAATGGAGGAAAACACGCCTTTGGTATCTATTTTCTTCCTTTTGTGTTAGAATGTACAGACAGAACATGTGACGCGAAGACCTCGACGCTGTCCGCAGTAGGTGCAGCTGAAGCGAGGACCACGGGGTCTCTGGACAACATCCTGGCAGTGGCGAGGCACTTGACAAGAACCAACTGCAACGTGAACTGGCAGCAGTGCAACCGGATGTGGAACCACAGGACGCGACGAGGTATGAGGTTGGTGGAGCTCGCAGCCGGACCAGCGGCTGGTTGTGGGTTTCGACAAAAGAGCTCAGATTGTGCAGAAGCTTCTTGAACATTTGGATGGCCCACAGGACTCCCAGCGCTTCCTTCTTGATTTGGCTGTACCGCGGTTCGGCAGTATTTAGTGACCGCCACGCCAAAGCTACTGCTCGTCGCTCACCAGATGTTCCTCCTGCAGAAGTACGGCGCCAAGGCCGTACGAGCCTGTGTTTGCAAAACCGGCTGCTGGCCACTCTGGGTTCTATCGAGCCGGGCAGGAGCTGGATGCAACTATCCTCTTTAGCCAGTCGAAGGCGGAACTTTGACCAGTCTCCCAGGTCCAGCTCGTGTCTTTGTTTGGGACGAGACTGATTGGCACAGTGGCGGCGGACAAGCTCAGCGAGAAATGTTAGATGTCTCTCAGCATTTCCAGGGGGCGCCGCACGCCTTGCACGTCTGTGGGAAATCGCATACTCTTAAGGGCGAGAGATCTTGTCAGGGTCTGGTGCTATTCCGTCTGTATTGAATGCCATACATATGAACTTAAGGGGCGACACCTCGAGGTGGCACTAGGAGGCATTCTGCGTAACGCCCGCCTACTAAAGTGTCCCGAGGGCAACTTAGAGTCTGCTGTCGGGTATGAACCGGTATCTGCCATACACCAGCATGTCGTCTACCTTGTTGACGCAACCTTTAATTCTCTCGAAAATCAATGACATCAGGCTCAGGAACACCTCTGGGGCCGACATAATTCAGAAGGGCAGCCAACGATAACAGAATCGCCCGAATGGTGTAATGAACGTCATGTACTCCTACCGGCTTCCGGAGAGACATGCGGGGTGAAACCCCGACATTGCTCGCAGCTTCAAAGAGCTGCAGCACTTTCCAGCAGCCCGAACGCCTGGTCGATATAATATGCTCCTCTCGGAGGTTGACATGGTTTAGCTTGGTTAAGTCGACGCGAAGGCGATAGCCTCCAACTGGCTTGGGGCCCCGACAAGGCCGGCGCATCCTGCCCTAAAAGTCTCGAGCCCCAACCGCAAACGAAAAGCCATTGTTTGAAGATAAGAACACGTCTCTTCGAAATATTTTAATGCTGCTCAGCCCTCTTTTCTCAGAGTATACAAAGTGTGGGTAGCATGCATGACACGCCGACGAAAGCGATATTGGCCATCGTAAGCGTGAAATTACGGTCTAGATTAGCGTTACAAGATGCCAATCTGCAGGTTAACCGATTGTACCAACGTCGCACGAACGGTTTCCTAAAACACTGAAATTTGAAATAAAGAAGCAACCAGGAAGCTCATGTCATCTTGCTGTAAAACACGAGGAGACCCGAGTAACCAGTCGCGTCTTCGTTCACGACCAATTCCAGGTTAGAGAGCACTGTTCTAACGATACTGGTGATCGTCAGATGATCGTCAGATGGCCAAGAAGATTGACAAGTAATCGTCCGTCGATACTCCGACACATGGAAACCTCGGCAGACCATGCGAATTGTCGTTGATGATCACTTTCACAACAGACAGCAGTACCCCAGCATGTTGGCTTATGCGTGGAGAGTAAAAGAGCTATCAACGGTTCACGCACATGACAAGAATTTAGTACATTAGGCACACAGACAAATAATCGGAATGGCAGTCGCAGCTATCCGGATTTTGAAATTTCATCTGTCACGAGCGGGATGGGGCTCTAGAGTCTTGGATGTACTCATATAATCACGGCCTAGAACTGTCCGAACCACTCGCATGTTATAGCGTGTGAGCTAATGACTGATGACTCTTAACAAGAACCGCTTTCGATCTGCCATAATGGACATCACATTGCGAGATGAGCTAAAGACGGACACAAGTGCGCAGACAAATGACATCGGAAGCCTGACCTCCAACAAAATGTGCAACACGTCGCACTAGGCGCGGCCTGCGCAGATTTAATACATATAGTTTTGGCCCGTCTAATTCTTTATTTGTGCACCCGTGCTCTAGCACGTGCATGGAGATAATAGCGTTGGTAGGAGTCGTACCTCGATTCTAACGTACATTTCCATTAGTTCCCACAGTGCTGCCAGGTGAGGCAGCGTGTATCGACAAGCACACATTCCGCCGTTCGCTTTTTATCATTCTTGCGAAAGTATAATGTACTTGGACATGCAAAGGGAACAAAATATTTTCGAGGGCAAACAATGTAGATAATGAAACGACAATAGCAATGGGGTTCCTTTTAAATCCTCTGAAGCCTACTAAACAAAGTTGTCTTCGATGAATTTTAATTTGCAATTCGGCGTATGACGGAGTGGCCTATTTAACAGGTTGTCTGTGGACAAATTGGCCTTTTACATACCGGCTTTCAGCAAGTTGGTCGGATACCACGACACCTAAGCATGAGCGTCCGTAGCAATATTTTCGGAAGGAGGAGAGGGGACGGAAAAGAAATTGAAACCCTCTTGTTTTCTTGTGTCTTCCCCAGAAGTAGAACGCTGCAACTTCCTGCCACCCCTCCTTGCACCTACACCTCCGGCCGCCTTTGCACATATGGGACGTCGGCGACCATTCGCGCCTTTGTTCATAGCAGCAGCACAGCTATCTGCAGCTTCAGAACCACAAAATTAATGTGATGGTTGGTTCACACGTTAAGGGGTAACAAGAATGAACGGGCACCCGTGTACACAAAGAACGTCCGCGACCGTTCGCGTCTTCGTTCACAACAGCGGCACGACCATCTGCAGCTCTGAAAACAAGATTAAGGTGATGCTTGGTTGGCCAATGGTAAGGGGCACAACACGAAACAGGGCCCTGCCGTCGATGCAGCCAAGGCACGAAATGTGGCCGAAGTGGCCGAAGCCCGAAACCTGTCGCTATCGCAGCTGGTCGCTGCAACCATCTAAGCCTAGTTTGCGTAGCAGTGTCGGCATCGTTTCGAAGCTTAGCTATTTATGACGTATGTGTTTACTCTTTTTCTTTTAAGAATGTCGTAAACGCCACGGCGAAACAAAAAACGACTGCAGGACCAACCTTGTCGTCCTGGCTCCTGCGTAAACGCCCTAGATCTTTCCTGGGTGTTCAAATCCTGTGGATCAAACAGCGTGATGATGAAGCTTGTACAAATTATATTTGTATAGTTTCCCTTGACGTCAGTGAATAAACATACTTTAATTTTCCTTTCCTCTGTCTAGGTTTGTTTATTTTTGTATTGGTAAAGTAAAAACAAAAAAGTAATGGAAAAACAAACAAAAAACTTCGCTCCATTCAAGGATTGAGCCTTCGACCACTCTGGTCAGTAGTGCAAAGTTCTACATCTGCGCCAAGAAAACAAGAAGAAACGTGACCTGATCGTTTCCTCTTAACTTTACTTCTCTCCTTCTTTGGGGAGCGCGTCCACGGGTGGTCGCGCTGCGGGCTGGGTGTTCGCCGAGCGGACTGAGGGCTTCCTCGCGAAGGCCGACACATTCGGTGATGTCAGGAGCCGACCCCAGCCGTTTGGCTGCCGCTGGCTGACTGGCTGCGCTGCGGTCTGGGTGGCCGATCATAACTGCGGCAAGAAGAAGCCTCATTGTACTCAGACCCAACATGTATGAAGTAACCAGCCATTGACGCCGCGTCTCGTCTCGTCTAAGCCTCCTGTTTCATTGGATCCCATCGAACCAGTCAATATCAACACGGCGGTCACCAAGTGGGTAGCGATGCGTGTTTCCGAGGTTCGGTACACGGCTATGCATGTAAGACCAAACCAATGACGTTTTTTTCACCCCGCATAATTTTTAAACCACATTATCTATTACACGCGGTGTACATTTATCCTAATTTGTGTAAAAACTTGTTTTTCACCTAAGATATTCACCAAATACACGATCACTTCCTAACAGTGTACAAAGAAAAGCCTTTTGATGAACTATGCTCACTTGTCTGTGAAGTTTACTTTACTGGGGTATTTGTGAGGTGGTGTACAGAGTGGACCCTCAAACTGGACATATTCACCGCGCGCGCACGTGGCCAGGTAGGAGGCGCGCCAGTAGCCGAACGGTATCCGTGTTTGGCTCCCACGCAAAGAGCCGGGCTTCTATGCCTACTAGCGGAGGAACCTTTTGTTATATTTTTGAATTGTCGCGTTCTGGTAAATTCGAGACCTCTGTATCATCTCGTTCCACACGCCGTTCCACGCACCGAGTGTTCCACACGCCGAAATTTCTACGTCAATTGTTTCAGAAGCCCACGTTTGTACCTCAGGGTCTCTGCGTGGAGAGCCGGAGTCAGTCTCGTCCAAGCGCTTGCTCCTGCTGTTTCGCCGAAATCGAGGCCGACAACTCTAGCCTTATATATTTTGTTTTGGGCACAAGTTTGCCCCATTAGACGTTTAGTTTCTTCATGTGCTCGCCGCCTCATCATTTGTCACCTGACAATTTACGGTTTAGTCACCCAATGTTTGAGTTAGAACTCAAAATATTCGCGTTTGCGACGAGGGTACTATCACTGGCTGCACTTTTCTTGAGTGCCAACGTCACTTGCGAGGGCAAGGAAAGGAGTTTCTGGCCGTAGTCATAATTCTGACTATTTTCCATGTATGAACTCTGCATATTTGAGTACAGTGGATCCGCTTGTGTCCGAAGAAACAGAGCAATATATAGTACTCATTCAAGTTTGATATATTATGTCCTGTAGACGTTACCATAACGCAGTATTGCAATCAAGCGTCTCAAATGCAGTCATCTTGATATTTTAATCGCATTGTAATTGAACTCAGCGCCGATAATAAACGCATACTTCAGGGTCTGTATAGTTGCCTGTTATTATTTAATACTAAAAACTCTTAGAAAAAAGGGTATCGATAGTCCTCTCTAAAGAGAAGAATGGTCTTGTAACCTATGTTCATTGAAACACGCAGAAACTTTCGTCCCGTTGCAAGCAGGGGAGCAAAGTTCCCCCGTTGCCTGCGTTTCATTATGGCGGCCCTGAATCGAGCAACTCGAGCTCAATAAGGCATAACGAGGACGCTACGTCTCTTGTACGGGACGAGAGGAGCAGCAAATAAAAGCGTAACACGAGCTTTCCACGAACTGTGTTTGCTTGCGAAGCCAGATTCCCCTTGTAGTTAAGGAAAATTTGCGTTTCAAAGCAGTTATACCGTCTTCTCGTCGTCGTCACTTCGATGTTAAATGAAGGCAACCGATACCCAATTACTTCGCGCAATTTACTTCTTACTTATGCTATTCCTTGGGTCACAATTTCTTCGTCAACCGCACATCACGGAGAAATGGCAAACCAATCCGCGAAACCAAAGCCGCTCTCAAAATGAACGAACTCGTTGCCGCTGTTTATCGCGTGGCGTGAAAGAAGGTTACATCGCTTGCCACCAGATGGCAGGGTCAAGCAGAGTAATTGCAAGACACTAGGCTAGGTAGCGCTAGGTACAGTCCAATTCATGTTCCTACAAAACGTTTTCAATTCCTCACGCCTCCATTCCTCTTCGGGAGCTTTATTATACACACATGTAGAGACATTACGCACACAGCAAGACTCAGCTGAACATACATTGAGCGCATACACATATGTGGCACATACAAACATCAATACAACAGCACACTATCCCGATCACCGCTCCCGAGCTCTGCTATTGCGTCTTTTATACAGGTCGGTATTCTACAGGTCGGTTTATACAGGTCGTTTTGAAGGTACTGAATTTCTCAGTGACGTCCTAAGCACTAAAACATATTCCCATCATGTTGACATTTTCCAGCAAAATTATATCTCTGAGAGTATAATGAATGGCTCAGGGATCTGATGAATCTCTTAGTAAAAAGTAAATGCTTGACCATGCCGTCATTGCTTGAAAGCCATTAAATCTAGCCGCTATAGAGAGGTGCTAAGCCCTGTTGTTGGTTCCCTCGAGGGCACGTCATCAGTGATGCCAATTTAGCAGATTTTCCGCTAAATCTTGCGGATTTTATTTTTTTCTGACGGGAAAAAAATTAGTCTAGCGGTTTAGCAGATTTTTTGACGGCCCATTTTCATACATGGCGGATTTCTGGCGGATGCCTCACGCAGTGCACCGATTCAAAATTGTCCTGCAAAAAACAATTTCCGTGTCCTCTAAAAATGCTGAAATTGTTTATCTTCAGCAGGGTAGGAGTGCTCCTGGTCACTTGCTGCGCCCGTCTCTGACAAACAAATCCGTGAGGGTTCAAAGCGGCGATCGCTTTCTAGGCAAGACAAAACGGACGAGCTGCAATGCACCCGAGCCGTGGACTCGGCGCGCCCCTTGCCGCTTGCGGTGCAAACAGCGAGCCCGCTCCCGGCGGGAAACGAGGCGATTGGCGAAGCAGCCATCCCCTTTTTGTTTTTGTTTATTTTGCGTTCGAAGCTGCAGAGAAGAAAGGAACGACATCCGACTGCTTTGTGTCGAAAAAAGGCTCTGTTTATTTTCCGTGCAACCTGACTCTCCTAACTCTTGAGTTATGCCGAAAGTGGTATATTCGCAGAAGTTCAGGACAGAGTGGTTGAAGGATCCCTTGCTCAGCAAATGGCTGCAATGCAAAGCGTGTGGTGACGGAAAACAAGTTGCAGCTTGCAAGGACTGCGGCTGTCAACTTGGCAGCAGATATTCGGACCTGAAAGCTCATGCGAGCAGCAAGAAGCATAACGAACTGGCTGGCAGTTCTTTGATCCAGAAGCAGATGGGCTTCACTACAAAAAGGCAAGTCTAACCAGGGAATGCCGCAGAGAGCAGAATTGCTCTATTTACCACCGAACATTCTTCAATTATGACTGCCGATCACTTGTGCCAACTGTATAAGAAGACGTTTCCTGACAGCGAAGCTGCAAGAGCTTATCAAATGCGCCGCTCCAAGTGCACCTCCGTGATTAAGAACGTTCTTGGCCCACACTTCAAGGCGGATCTGGCACAGGACATTGGAGACAGCTATTACAGCTTGATCTTTGATGAGTCGACCGACGTCAGTGTCGCAAAATTGCTTGCCATTTCTATCATCTTTCACTGTGTCACCAAGTGAACGATCGTGACCACATTCCTTAACTTGTGTACCTTGGAAGTGTGCACGGCAGATGGAATTGTGGCAGCCGTGAAATCCACTCTGAGGGAGTTCTGTCTTAAACTGAAAAGGATGAGAGGCCTAGGGACAGATAACGCGAGCGTTATGACAGGGATCAATAATGGCGTTCATCGAAAGTTGAAAGCTGACGCTCCCCACCTCGTACTGATCCTCTGCGTCTGCCACTATTTGCAGCTAGCCACATCGGCTGCTACGGCGGAAGCATTGCCGAGAAACTTGGAATACCTAATAAGCGAAACGTACAACTGGTTCGCGAGATCCCCTGCACGGCAACTTGCATACAAGAAGCTCTACGGTCTGATGAATGACGGCGATGAACCACTGAAGATTGTGCAAGCGTGCAGGACGCGATGGCTATCCCTCCAAATAGCTGTATCAAGAATCGTAGACCAGTGGATCGAATCGAAGACGCACTTCGAAATGGCGAGGAACACTGAAAAGTGCTATGCGGCAGAGGTGCTGTATGGTATGTACGAAAACCAGATCAATCTGTGGTACCTGCTTTTTTTACACCGATTATGACAGATGTTCAGAAGGTTAACAAGGCATTCGAGGCGAAAGATGTGGATCAAACAAAGCAGCTGAAAGACCTCATGACTTTGCTTTCGAGCTTGGTTCAAAAATTCGTAATTCCGACAGTGCAGATGGACGTTTTGACGTCCAGACTTGAGGACCACTTGAACCCCAAGCCATATCTGGGCTACCTGTTTGAGACGTACGTTGACAACATGAAGGCTGAGAAGACTGACGGGTTCTCTCTCGCAGATCAAGCTGTGATGCGAGAAAGCTGCATAAGTTTTATTACCACGCTAGTAAATCAAATCAGACAGCGACTTCCCGACAATATCACAGTTCTCCAGAAGACATCACTTTCATCGGTCGAAAACACTTTGTGCGTCATGAATGAGCCATTGATTTCTCTGCTGGAAGCAATGGCAGTGCCCCTGAAACAATCGAAAAAATTCAAAACCAGTGGAGCAAAATCACCCTTCTTAACTGGGAGAAAATATCGTCCACGCAGTCGTTCTGGTGTGAAGTTCACTCCTATAAGGACGCCTGTGGAGAAAACCCGTTCGCCGAGTTGGCCAGATTTGCCATGTCGATGCTGGTGCTGCCCTACTCAAATGCCGAAGTAGAGAGGACGTTTAGTAAGCTTAACATAGTAAAATCCAAGCTGAGGAACAAGCTGAAGAATGAAACAACAAACGCCATCCTCGTCGTAAGAGCGGGGCTGATGCGACACAAGAAGTGTTGTTTTGATTAAGAACTTCCTGTGGCGGTTGTTAGTGCAATCGGGACATCTGCAACGTATGTACAACTAAGTCACGTTTCTGGTCCCTCAACAAGTACCAGCGGTCCTGTGAAGATGGTTTCAGATGACGACAGTGGTGACGAAGACCTCGATGTTTTTTTCGGTGACCTGTGAGTTTTTTTTTTTTTTTTTCAGTGTTAACATTTATAACTTTCAGCCTCGTCCGTGATGAGGTTGACGACAACCGCAGCACTGAAGCCTCTTGTATTCTAGTCACGCTCTTTGGAAGACTCTTTTAAATGATATTTCAGCTCACATAGTTTTGGGGAGCTTTTAAAAATGATAAAGGTTTTTATCATACGAAATTTCACTGTTTTTGTTTTATAAAATGGGTCTTAGGGGGAAGTTTAGCGGATATATTTTAGAATCTAGCGGAATCTGGCGGATTTGTTATTGCGTTTTAGCGGATTTCTGACGGCCAGCGATGGAAACACTGCACGGCATAGCCAGTATTTTTAATGTAGTGTTTGGTTTTTTATTTGTGCTGGGAGTGATGCTTCACAGGGACAGAAATCGCTTTTCGATCAACATGAATGTAGTCAAAGCCGCGACTTTCGGCAGGTGTTAAGTGTACGGAGCTGCGCCGTGGCGAGCTCGAAAACTTATAGCGCTCATTCCAGCACGCCACTTGGAGGGCAGATTCTCCAGGAACCGTCGTATTTTTAAACAGCAAAATAAGCGATAGCTTTTTTTTAGATTTTACTTACCAATCTTCCTTTATGCCAAAATTCAAACTGTAAGTATACGTACTTTTCTTTATATTTTCGTACGGTTCAGTCATATTCCCAGAGGGCAATCGCTCTCGGGGAGGAGACAACCGACAGTGACATTGACTACCTGATCTGTAGGAGCTTACGGTTCAGACCAGCGTTCGAACCTGACTATCCGCACGTCGATCGATTGCACCTAATCCCTCAGTGTGTCGAAAAAACTTTAATGTGAAAAGGAATGTACACCAGCGACACCCCACACCTTCTAATCACGGCCCGATCAGCGGCATCAATGCCCGACAGTTTACGTCATCTCATCTTGTTGTTAGACCACTGATACGCGAACACACGGTCACATCGGCGATCATTCCAGTCTTCTGTTCACAACGCACAACAATGACATCACGATGTTACTGCTATATTGCTGACACGCAGAAATACAGAACAACGTTGACTGCCGATTGGCGCTCTGCATCGCAAACCAGAACCGAACTAAGCATAGAAGGCACCCAGGCACCCTGCAGCAAATCCTGCCTTTCTTGGACGCAGTTTCTGCGATTTTCATAACGTCGAAAACATCCACAGACTTCCGCGTGGGTCCCGCAATTCGGAGACGGCCATCTTTCCAAAGTACGCAGCGCTGCTGGCACTGCTCCGGATCTTCACTGTTTCTAGCGGCTTCGTTTGCTGGTTTAATAAAATTGCTGGTAAAAACGCTCAATGCAACCAAAATGTTCAGCACGTTTGGGCTGGGAGACGGAATTACAGGCGGTCTTCGCGGCCACTGAACCTCAATCAACTCAACAACATTCATTAAACGACGTGCGCGACGTGGTCGAAAAACGAAACCGAAAGAAGATGAGTAGGCAGGCCGGAGACCTTTCTATCGTCTGCTTGGAGGAGAAAAACCAACGTTATTAGATTACCTCACTTGTGGAACTCCTGCAGAGGGTGGTACTCCCCCCTCACTCACTCCAATACACCTGGCGTCGTTCGAAGCGCCATCTATCTTTTCAATTCATAACTGTGCACTCGAAAGAGCACAGCTGAAGCGCCAAATGGCGATCACAACGCCGCCATTTCTCCTGCAGCGGTCACCCGAGGAACTGGACGTGACATATATTTCGGCTGCAATCGGCCGTTTCGGAGCCGAAAGAGATACGGTGGCATAGGTTACAAGGGTGCCACCCCCGTCTCCCCAGCGGACGCGCCGCGACATGTCACCGAAGTTAAAATGCGCCTAGGTCGGGAGGCGCTACCTGAAATCCCCGCTGAGGCATGGTTGTATAAAAACAATATTGATTGTGCTGCAAAACCTTCAAAACTAAAAATTTTAGAAAACATCACGCGCCCCCCATGTTGTACTATACTCCATTAACATTACTACAAAAAGAGTTTTTTTTCTGTTGGTTTTTACGTTTCTAGTAAATTTGAAACGAACGTATTCCCATTCAGTTACCAAAGCAGCCCTCCGGGGGGCGTCGAGCGACTCCGGGCGAGTCATGGTGAGTGAGGGGGGGGGGGGGGGTACTGTTCGTGCATGCAGCGTCTATGAACAGTTCCGTAACTGAGTTAATCTAATAACATTGAGAAAAACGTCTCGTTCCTCCATAATCCTCATGTATGCTTGAGGGCACTTAAGTAGAAGGGAGAAAGGGCGCAGTTGCTACTTTTTGCTCTATTTTTGTTTTCTGAGTGTGCGTTATATCACGAAGTGGTACTGTTCAATAACAGCTCAAACTGCTCATAATTGGATGCATATTAGTGGGGGAGAGGATGTCCGTTCGGCTGGCGGGTGACGAAGTTTTCCCATTTTGAAAGAGCGGCCCGCCCAAAACGATTCAGGTACACTGACATGCTTGGTGTGCCAACCTTTCAAGCGCTAATTCTTTCTTTTTTGTTTTTTGTTGCCCCTCATTCTTGTGCGTTTGCAATGTTTACCAAAAAAGTCAAAATGTTCCCTTCAGTAAGAAATCAGTCCAAGAGTTTGCTCAACGGAGATGACGTGCTGCTTGGTTATGCCACGTCGTATTTCGGGTGTGCAAGTTCTACGCTTTCCGTAAGCCACTACTGACGTCGTCGTGGTACACGCAATGTCAACTCTGATATTATCTTGAAAGATGCGATAATGTGACAATGCGCGTTTATCAAATGTTTTGATTCTAGTAATCCCTGTATTATGTACAGAGTGATTGGACCATGCTCTAGCAGAAAAAAACATATATGAAACAGTTTCGATCATATTCGCCGATTAAGATATTCCTTGATATATTATTTGATTTGTGTTTTCAAGACTTGTTTAGAAGCCTTGTTGTCAGAGCGTGAAATTAACATATTTTTTAATTATTTATTTGTGAAACTTTTAATAATGTGGTGGAAGGTCCTTTCACACAAAAAAAATAAAAGTATTGTATTATTAACGGCTGTTAATTAGATAATCTTCGTTGTTTGAGGAAATATTCGCAGGGCAACTGCTGATGACGTTGAATATATGTGCGACCCTATCGAAAATGAGAAAACCTTGTTACCTAAAACATACGTAAACGCCAAACATAAGAAATATATGCATGCAACGTAGACGCACCTCTAGTAACTGAGAACTCAGAGGTCGATTGGAAGGTTCGCCGTAGTTCTCTACAATATATTTTCTCTAACATGGCATATAAATGACGTTGTTTTCTTGCCCAAGTTTTAAAATTGTCCAATTCGCAAATGAAATGCATTAGTTAACATTACAGGCAAGGATGTGTCTTTTACGCATAAAATACTCGTATTATTTACGACTTTTTTAGACTACTCAAAATTCTGACTGTCCTAAAAACAGTTTTGTTTTCGATTCTTTTCTTTAAAGGCACCATTCGTGCCGCTACACGAAATACGGGCCGTTTGGGTGTACATTGTTTAGTAGAGAAAAAAGCCTATTTTAATGTGTGTATTTTTTTCAGTGGACAAAGCGGCACACGGATGTGTTCTACAGTTCCTGAATGTTGTGATACGGTTTGACGCGCTGAGGCGTCCCGGCAGTCAGGGGCGCCTATCAAGAGGGAGTGTGGACTTTGCAGTCGGGGTGAGCTTTCACTGCCAACGATTGCTCATCATAACCGGTGTGGGCAGCTGAGGGGTTCGAGTTAACACATTAGAGTACCCGAGATAATGAGAATGGGAGGACGTGTCCTTCCAACGCCCGACCTCCTCCATGCACGTTTTGCCTTTCGGCTTCTCTTAGCCGCGCCTGAGCGCTCGAGGTAAACGATACGCCGATATGATGTCGAATTTATCAAAATCGCACTCAAGCGCCCGTCGTACTCACCTTTGCCGTGACCACAGATACCTTGGAATATTGATTAGAGGAAATATAAGAGTCTAAAAAACCGATGTGGGATGCGCAAATTTACAAGACGATTCTGAGCACACTTCAGGCGTAAAGCATTCTGCAAATAATGCAAAGAACCGTGTAAATTTTAAAGTTTAACGAACGAGTCATGAGGGGAGCATTTATTGTAATCGTATTTTATAAGTGTGCGTTTGTGGAAGAAAACAGTTTTGCCTAATTATTGTTTGTTTTCGATTATGCCCACGAAGGAAGAGAAATCAACCAGTTTTTTGAGGCTGCTACTAACAGATGGTACCAGACACGCTCGGATATACTGGACCTGCTCTCGGCTGATCGTCTCAAAGTCGCTCTGACGTTTTCATTCAACTAATCGCCATCTGTGGGCAGCTGCGACAGCTAAACCTATCGATTCGCTTTTCTTTCTGTAAAAATAGTACATACTCTCTTCCATCTTTTTTCCGATACATCTAGATTCTAAGTTTTTGTAACTTGAATGTAAAGCATAATGGCAGTTTCGTAAAGCGGTTAATGATACTCAGCGCCTTTGTTGATAAATACTAATTTGCTTGCGCCCATATATCGCTCATAACCACCCTGTAAATAATTTAGCTAAATAGATGCGATTTTAATTACTCTAGCATGAGTGCACTAAAACTGCTAAAGCATGTTTCGTGCCGAATTCATTCGCACATCGTAAAATATCGAATAAAAGTACTCTGTCCCATTCTTTCTCCCCCTTGTCAGTCAAGGAACTGGGAAAAAGCCTTCGTCTGGTACAAAGGATATGTGTACCCCCAATTAGGGTGTACTGTATGAGCCCTTCGCTTTCTGGCTTCGGGGAGGGGGTATGCCAACAAGGCTACTTCAAACGAGGTTTTGTACGTGTCGCTAAAGCTCTGACTCATGGCTCACCGGATATATTCGCTTAAGGCACTTCACACGTGAAAAAATGCATAGTTGCTTGACCGATGATCACTTTAAAATGTAATATTAATCAATTTTTTTATATTTGCTAATTGTTTATGTGCGTCGTAAAACTTCCACATTTATAGTAACATAGAAAAAAAACATTTTGCTAATCCCATCTTACGCGTTTAAAATAATACGATTTATTTAACCTTTCATTCGGTGTGTAGAGGCACAAGCTGATTAACAACGCATTTGACTTCCATTTTCTCCTTTGAACAGAACAAGTCTGGATCGAACTTTCAGTTTGATTGATAATATTTCTGACGCTAACTTGTTTCAAAATGCTATCACTCGCCTTTTTTTTGCATAACCCATCACCGACTTCAAATGTTTCTCGTCGTTGTCTAAAAATATATTTATATTTTTTTTTACTTTTTGCATCATTACTACACATTTTATATCAACTCTCACCGTCTCTAATGCCCTTGGGCCGTGAGAGTATATTCGAAAAATGAATAAATAAAATTCAAGTGTGTCAATCGTGCAAAACGCAACCGATAGAAAACCAACGTGCAAATGCACGAGGAGAAGCACGAACACGCGGCATCCTCTTTTACATACGATACCAAGGCGTTTAGAAATCATACGAGAGGAAATAATCTCAATCCCCTAAATCACGCAAGCCATCTTGCCGCTTTGCTTCTCTCTTACTCGTACTCCTCCCCAAGAAGAGGTCCTCGCCGTGCGTCACGTGGTTCATTGTTCCGCGTAGGGTGGAATGAGTGCCACTGGAGGTTTCTGCGGCTCGACCAATCAAAAATGTTGGATGCGGCGGCCGTCACCTCTAACGATGAACGAGTCCGTGTCTGCTTCAATTTCTCGGCTTATGGCCAGCAATGAATTGAAGAAACGGAATTGTAACCAGCATTTTTGGCACGTAGTTTAAACCCGTATTGAACTACAAAACACGTTTCCGATGGTGTCAGCTAAAAACTTACTTTTTGCTTAAGGTTCATGATCATATTAGGAGCTGCAAAAAATTAATAATCTTCGTGAAGTCAATTATGTTGGTACAGCGCCGCCGCAGGTAGAGATGCAACTTTTTTAAGCTCTTACTCTTAGCTGAAGTGAGCTGTTTTCTTCATGTTTTGATACACAAAATGCACCATCTTTGGCCTGACGAGTACAAATGCTATTTTGATAGGAACAAAAACCGATTTTTTTCGTCTCCTCCAAGGGTCAAGATTCTCCTAAATTCGCAACGTATTACCAAGATATTGGATCTAACCAATATGGGAGTCCCTGAGTTACAGTGCAAATTAATTTGGATTACTGGTAGCAAATAGAGCTTTAGTTGACATAAGAAGAATAAAATATTGAAGGTAGCAGAGCTGCTTAACGATGGTTGAGAACTGTATCGTACATGGGCGAAAATGTTTAAACAGATACTCCTTTTGATTCATATATCCGCCTACTAAACAGAACATGTTACGTTGATTAAACGAGTAGAAGTAAACACTAAATATAAATTGACGGTATCTAGTGTTGCTCACGTTTGTGCAAAGCTGCTTCCGGAAACATGCTTCACATTCCACTGAGCCCAACACTCCTGAGCTAGCAGGTTCAAGGATAATGGTCAAAATGCCTCTCAGATTCGTAATACGTTTATCCGCCCCCTCAATAGCGTGTATTTACTCACCAAAGCCCTTTTGTGCTTGAGTGTGAGCAGTCGATACTAAGGTAATACATAACCTTATAAGCAAAAAAAAAGTTTCATAATTAAATTATTCTGATCAAATTGGCTACTTTATTCATATACAATCTAAAATATTCTGAGCATCCGGGTACCCACGATATACTAGACTAACCTCAGTCTTTTTAATTATGCTGTGAATTTTAACGAAAGAAATGAAGCATTCCGCAAACACAAAATCAACCTGACACAGTTTAAGATCACTATAAACAGAACATCGAAAATCGACGATATGAACATAAACTATCGAGTTATTTTTGCAAAGAAAAAAAGCCTAACATGCAGATTCAAGACATTGCAAACAATTAATGTATACATCATAATAAATCTGCTAAAGAACGCAATATAACATTTATAGATACGTAACAGAAAACTGTGCTTAGAAATATAAGTTAACAGGGACAAAATCAAAGCTACGCTAGACACGAAACGCTCTGGCGTCTCGTGTCAATGTGCTGCAGGGAGCCTCCTTTTCAGCCAACTCGTGTTTTGTCCCTCTAGAGGCCCGAGTGCCATACAGAGCGCGAGCGCACACTACTGCGAGGACGGCGTCAAAGACGGCTTTCGGTCCGGTGGTATGTTGGGCTAAGGAGTCAGGCTTGACCGCTGCGTTAGAGGTGCCATTGGGGGCGGCTCATCCGGAGTTCTAGATGACATCTTCATTAAGTTCACGGGCCCGCTTGTGAACAGGCGTCGGGGTGACCTCCATCTAGACGTCATTTGGCTCCGCCTTGTCAGCATGTGGCGTCTCGACATCTGA
>JAZHYW010027150.1:0-97078 GCA_037355805.1 Ixodes ricinus | reverse complement strand
CTTCACAGGCGGCCGGCAATTTCCACCAATATATAAATAAATAAATAAATATTGCCCAAGCCAGCCTGTTTTAAAAAAAACATTCATAGATGGTGCGCTATATACCGTATTTTCCGGACTATAGTCCGCGGACTATACATGTTTAAAAGTTGAAATTTCAGGCTGCGCGGACTATCTACGCGTGCGGACTATACAGGAATTTTGTTTTTCAATATCGTTGATTATGACGAGACGCGACGGATTTTGTGAATAAAAGAGTATGCTAATGATGATTTATGTATATTATCGGCTTGTTTGTGAGCTAAGAAAGCAGACATATGTCAAGGTGTGCCGCGTATTAGAGGATTTTCGTGTCGACTAAGCCCCAGGTGCGGACTATGCACTGGGTGCGGACTATGCACCGGGTGCGGGCTATCTAAGCAAAAACTTTTATTTTTGACCCCATATTTGCCCCTGCGGACTATACACCGGGTGCGGACTATAGTCCGGAAAATACGGTAGACTTGGTGTAGTGTAGTTAGATACGCTGCAACAGATGGCAAGAGTCGTTCTGTTCGCTGTGTTTGTTTCAGCTTGTTCTTTTCTGTGTTGTCGTTCCCGCTCGATCACTGTTCGCTTGGAGAAGATGGCAGCATTGAGTAGTCGGCGTGGCCTTTCTGACGATGAAATCATAGATATCCTCTTTGACAGCGATGATGACGGGGACGTCTGGTGAGGATAGTGACTTTTCGGAGCCTTCTGCCGACCACGGGAGCGATTCCGACAGCAGTTCCGGCAGCGTATGATGCGCGCGGTGGCCAATGGGCTAAGCACGTCGGTGTGAAATGGTAAAGTTTGATGCTTTATCACCAGCGGATTTAAAAATAAAGGGTCCTGCCAGACCCCTATACTGCCCCTATACTGTTCTGTCAGATCAAACAAGGGCCTACCGTGTGCCCCTTCTGCTCTCGGGGCTTAACTTTTGCACAGGCACTTGCTCGGTATTTTACGGTAGTGGAAAAATAACCCACACTAGAGTAGGTACTATTCAGGCTAATGGCCTTCTCTCCTCCAGTTATGGATGGGCAATCCTTGGACAATCCCCGATCAGGACGCAGAGGGTCGAGATCCCCTATGGCCAACCCCATCGGGATGTCCAAGGCTGCTTCGACTCACCAGGTTTGCAACAAGGTACTCCAGGGTGTCTGGCGTGAGCAATGCCACGCTGCTCGGACCTGGTGGGCCAGATAAGAAGAGCCACAAAACTTGATTCAAATCATCCTGTTCCCAAGCGTTATTCGGGCATAAAAACAATTTCTATAAAGAAACCAATGAACTGAGTGCAATGAAACTTTTCACAAAGGTGTCTTGAGGTGGCTCATTTAAGCCTAAAACAAACTTCCTATGCACAAGGAGGAAAACGGTAAAAACTGTTTGATGTCTCACAGATGGCACAACACAAAGCAAGCATTTGTTAGATGAACCCCTAAAGCCGATCCAGCAGATCCGAAAGTGTGTGGTGTACCGCCTACGAGGGTAGCAGCGTCAACCAGTCGGTTTGTGCCGCTATCCTCCCTGCGGATATCTAAAGACACGCCCCGGCAAAATATATGATGCTCATCGATTTTCATAAAATTTTCCCCACACTAAACATCCACCCCCGAGTATAACTACAAAATATCTCGTCGAAATAATAGTTTTCTTTAGAGAAAACTAATTTACAAGTTCACGCACACACCTACGAATCGCCGACTGCCGCTCTACTGGCAGCAACGAGAGGGGCGCTTGTGACGTCAAATGTTGATCCGAGAGCACACGACGCTCCCTCCTCCACGCCGTTGTGCGATGTAGTAATAGTGAGCGTCTGGTTTTGCGGATGGTGTCTGGTTTAGGCTATTTGCGGCATGCGACGGAGGGTAGGAGAGATTGATGATGTGCTGTGGGGTGCAATAACACCACGAAGAAATGCAGCAGAGTGACATCTCAGTCGGTTTCCGACCGAGAAGTCTCTGCGACGGAAGTGGGTCCGAGCAGTCCTGACGCGAACGCTGGCTCCTAGCGTTCACGTCGTGCTAGAAAACAGTTCCACCGTGCTAGCAAACAAAACCTTCCATATCCATTTTGCTTCTGAAGCGGCATCTGGGTCTATATGTCGGCGGATTGCGAATGCAGCCGCCACGGGTGGTCCCCTCGGAGGCGATGCCGGCGGATTGAAATGCAAACGGTGAATGGTCTGAAATTTCGTGCTGAAAATCTTATAACATTTGCTGGCCATTGCTTGACTCAGAAAAGCTTGATGAATCAGTAGTCCATTATTTCCCACTGGACGATACACGACAGCCTTTTGACTGCTTCTGACGCTGGGTGAAACAGGCTCAAACTGCACACGTGCTGTTTATACAGCCGAGCGTCACAGCAAGATGGTAAATCAGTGAGGTCGCTGCAAAATTCAATGCCATTAAGGGGGGACGCGGGTCCCTAAAAATGCAAAAAATCGCGAAAAGAGTTAATTTTTCAAAAATTCTGTATTTGGGTGCCTTACATATCCAAGCACCTCTCTCCAAAATATTATGGAGTAATTCAAACTCAAAGTATAAAAAAAAAAAAAAAATGTCAGTTTTGGTTGTCATATCCATTTGCGGTCGCTGGGTGTTGTGCGTGTTTTCCTACGTCTCCTGAATGATCTACAGGGTGAAACAAGGAGACGGCAGGCTCTTTAAATCGACCGGAAAATTCGGTTTCTTAACCTATCGCGCTACGTACGACTTTGTGCAGCGTTGTCTCACAGATGGTGCATTTTTTTTTTTTTTTTAATTTGCAAAGAGCGGGCTTATCTGAGGAAAAAAGTAAAGAGAAGAAAAAAGCAGCTCCTATGGAAACACAGCGACGCCACCGGTCTGCAAACAACATGGCGCCGTTTCGCACGGGAGACAAGAGACGTTGTCGTACGTTGTCGGCGTTCGTTATGCCATCTCTTGTCTCTCGTGCGAAACGGCGCCGTGTTGTTTGATGACCGGTACGGCGTCTCTGCGTTTCCATAGTAAACCTTTTTCTTCTTTACTTTTCCCCCGGTATGTTTTTAGGCTACGAAAAAATGCACCATCTGTGGGCAACGCTGCACAAGGTCTAGCGCGCGATAAGTTCACAGTGACCGGTCGATCTAAAGACTGCCAGTCTCCTTGTTTCACCCTGTAGTATTAACGAGCAAAAAATTAACGTGTCTAAAGGTCCTAAGCTCATCGAGTTGTTCGACCAATAAATGCAAAGTATGAACATGGCCATTTAGTAGCAGGCTGTGAGTGGCTTGTTGGCCGTGTATGGCAACAAGCTCATGGCCAGCTGGTATGAATGAAGAGTAGCGTTCGTACGCGTAAGTAACCCGACTCAAGACGGAGTAGCGTTTGACCTACGTCATTCAGGAGTTGACTGTTTTACGCCAATACAGCGCGCGAGTCAAGACCGATATGCGGAGTTGTGCTTGACGGTACGGCGGCTTACAACCGCGAGTTGCCGGGACATGCGCGCTCTGTATGCCGCGTGCAAGGCTACCACGCTTCATGCTAAGCAGGGGAACCCGTCGGCTCGTTTCGTAACTAGGTATGTTCTCAAGTTTAAGACTTTTTTGGGGAAGACTTGTTCACTAACACAGTTGACATAATCGGACGCTACTAATATACAGCGAGTGTTTCCGGAAGCACGGGCACAAGTGCTCTTGCGAAAACTACACATCGTACAGGAAAAAGGTTATTTGCCGTAGCAATCTGCAAAGGAAAAAAAACATTTTTTAAACAGCAGATGGAAAAATTTCACAAAACGCTTTTACAACGAAGAAAAAACACTTTTAGAGCTATATTTCCGGCGTTATACAAATTTGTAGATGGCGCGCGGGCGCCACTGAGCTAAAGTTGTTTTTGTTAGCGTTGCTGAGTAAGATGGGGGGGGGGGGGGCCAACTGTGGATGCGCAGGGCTAAAGCACTTGAATAATATAAAGTGGCCCTTATGCTCACGTGACTGGCCCGCATATTTATCAAGTGGTGCTCGCGCTCTTTCGGAAACGCTTCTATGGCCTCTAAAAGTAACTCATTCATCTTTGTTTGAAGTATAACAAACTGGGTGTAATAAACTTTTAGAGCCAGAAACTCCTGAAAAAGCGCAAGCAGACGTGATAGACCTGTACGCCGGTCAGATGACGGCGGCGGCGCTACGAAGCAGACGGCTTGTGCGGCGGCGGCGACGGCGGCGTGGAGAAACGCGTTGAAGCGCGTCGCACAACGCGCGGCGACGCAACGCTGCGGCGCGCGGGCCTACTGCAGTGATTAGCGGCGGCTCCCGCGGGCGCCAGCTACAAATTCGTTTTGCGCCGTAAATATAGCTCTAATTTTTTTTCTTCGTTAGTAAATTCGTTTTATGCCTTTTCCATCTAGCCTGTTGAAAAAAAAAAGTTGTTTTTCCGCATCAAGTAGTTGGGTAATTAATTAATTTTGAGTAATTAAATTATCTATTATTCATATTAAAGGCATGGTTTTAAATAGAATCTTGCTGGGCATCATCGAAAACGACTAAATACTCCCATGTACATGAGAACATAAGGCACGCCCAGTATTTTCCGGCGTTCCGAAAAAATTCTCCATTTGAACACGTTTTAGGGTTTTGGTTTCTTATCGGAGCGCATCTCAGCGCAGGCGAATCCCTCTCCCCGAGTCTAAAACGCCAACGTGCGTGCCATGTCACCCTATGGGACGGCATGACCGAGACTCTTTAAAAGACAATGGGGATGATCCTTGTTGAAAGGCCACAAGGAGGTTTTGATAATATAGAATCATATTTCTGGACAGCACGTTCGCGCCATGCGGGGAAAAGGTGTGGCCACGTAGTACGGTACTACCATCGGGTTTATATGAAACGTGATCAGTGACGGAACTTCAGAGCCACTCCGGTTCAGCTTCAAGCTTAGGTTATGCTTGTCGAGTTCGGCCCATTACGCTATAGGGCGCTGCGAGGTTGTGCGTCCTACTTCGATGCTTTTGAACTTCGCCAAGCACACCACAATCTTGCAAGCTGCGCCGGTACTGGGCAAGTTCCCCACTGTTCGCATTTCATTTCAACCCATACGTGAGGAAAGTACGTGACGACAGCATTGCGTCACCCGCATAGCTGCAGCTCTTGCCTTGACTTTGCACATTGACGGGAAAACCTGTGCCGACGCAGGCGAAGACAGAGGTTTTCCCGTCGCTGTTGAGCAGTGAAGGGAGGGGTAATGTTGACGGTCAGCGATGAGTGGAGCCACAGAGGAGGAGGCGCCACACAACACCCTCTAGGTATCAAAGCCGTAGTGCTGAATAAAATGACGTCATCAGAGAAGGCCAACGCATGGAGCCACAGATTGGAAACGAGTGGTGCGTCAGCGCTCGGCTTCGAATCAAGTGTGAGCCGACCGTTGACGCAATCGTCGTGTCCAATCTGTGCCCAGCGTTGGCCTTCTCTGATGACTCCGTCTCATTCAGCACTACGGCTTTGTTTTTCTTAGGACGTGTTGCCCGCGGCCCGGTAGAATGCGGGTGTGCTCAGTTGCCGCTCTGCCATCGCCGGTTGTTCTTCGCTCTGGGTATCCCGTAGTAGCGGCGCGTGGTCTGTGATGTGTGCGTGTAGTTAAAACGATGGATACGGCTCCCTCCACGAATGATATGGGTGCGGTTCCTTCCACCAGTGGTATGGGTGTGGTTCTTTCCACGAGTGATATAGATGATTGTATCTACGGGCGTCGACGTACTCTGTCAATCAGAGTACAGAAAGGGATGAAAAAATTGACAGGAAGATTCATTCGGTGAATTCGTCGGGAATCCGCTAGCATGACCCCTGGGGAAACGCCACACACGCCCCCTCTTGTTTAACGCTAACACTGACCCCAGAACGAGGCCAGAAAAGAGGCAGCAAAAATGAGCAAGCAAAGAAAAAAGCCATAAGAGAAAATGAAAGTGTCAGCGTTAACGTTTCCGAAGGGGGACGTGTGTGGCGTTTCAAAGGCCATGCTAACGCATTCCTTAAGAATCGACCAATAGATCTTCCTGTATTTTTTGAATGTTTATGAGAGCTTTGTTAATGAATGTTCTTCAGATCGAATTGATATTTGATACTCGATTTTCTTTTAGCTCATCAGAGCCGCGGCGCCGCAGAAAGGCAGTCGCCCTACCGTGGAGGCCCCCTCACCGCGTCTAACGGTAATAAAATGGTATTGTACAGATTAAAAAAAAAAAAAAAAACTTTTAGACTTCCATTTTGGTGAAGAAGGAAGAGCAGCGAAGCTGTACTATGGTGGGAATGAAGTAATGGCCGACCGCAAGTCGGCAAGCCAGAGTGGAAAGGACCGAAGGTTGCGCCATCTACGAGCAACGGCGGCAAGCGGACAACCGGCAAACACAGCACTCTGGACAGCTACCGCCATCTATGAGCGACGGCGGCAACCAGAGTTTTGTGTCGACATTTCTTTGCGGGGTACACGATCCTGTGGAAACTAAGACTTAACAGCTCCGCTGTAAAAATAAATGGTGATGATGGTTCAGGTGGAGCTTGTGGGCGAGGGTCAGGGGGTGATGATGTTATCTATGTCTTTTGCCTTTGCTTCGGTTGCTTGTGGGGTGGTCTGGCAACGTCTTCACATTGTCATACACAGACCAGAAAAATCGGGGGCACACGGGAGAAGGACTAGAGTTTATAATTGTAGAATAACTCGAGACTGCGGTGTCGACCGAAAAACGACAGGAAGAAGGAAATAAGTCTCAAACACAGCTCAGAGTTTGTAGGCACGTCACCGCTGAGCAGCCAGATGATGACGTGCGCCAGTCAGGACTCTGCTCCGCCGGGCAGCAACGGTCATGTAGGCCTAACACTCAGGCGGCGAGGACTGGCATGTAAGGCGACTGTAAATTGCGAGCATGTAAAGAAGTTAAATGCTCACGGTTCACTAGGGAGGCACGCATGTAGGTAACAGGCATCGTTGTTTTCTGGAGCCCCTGTATGATAACAATTGCGATAATTGTTCGTAGCCAAGCGAGAGAAGCGTGAGATGGTCTTGTTTATCCTCGTTTTTGGCTACTGTCCTTGACAAGCGAGTTCGAAAAGGACACTAATCGAGACATCAAACTCTCACGAGGTGTCTGTTGTTAGAAGGACGACGGACTCTGAAGGGTGCTTCATACACCTCGCATGTGTAAGTGCTTACGCCTGCCAGCATCCGAGCTTCAACGCTACCTTAAAGCTGTTGACGCATTTCATTTTCACCGCCTCGGTTAACGTTCACCGTTGCGACTAGCTTTGTTTATATGATCCTAATTACATATAAGTAGTTTACACAATCGTGAAGATAGAGATAGGAAGAACGTATTTGACGACCTTAATTATTTCGTATCTACCAGTTTTTATTTTATGTTCGGAAACGAGATCGGTCCCCGAGTATTTGTTCCAGTTAATTCGGAGTATTTTGTCCTCCCGACTACACGAGTGCGGACAATTTATTATTTAGATTTGAATATGTACTTGAATAATTATGAATAGGGTTTGACTTTATAGTCAATCATTACATGATAACGGTAAAGTTGGGATTCTCCCAGAGAAATGTCTAGTAAGGGTTATAGATAGAATTACTCGGGGCTTGATTGAGGTGTCACTTTTGTTCTCTTCTATCAACATCACACTCGTGTAAACTAGAGTGAATATTTTTTCTTTATACATAATGGGAAGGATGCATGCTTGGCATAAGCTGGTAAATAATATCCTATACCCTATTAAAATCGCAGACAAGGAGAGCTAGCAAAAGTGAACATCATTAATAAATGATGTGAGTGAATGCGGCATGACACAGAAGCATAATAATATGTCCAACGCAGAAACAGTACATTTATTGATATCAATCTTTTGTATGCCAGTTTTAAATTTTACATATAGTCATAGAATTTACACAAGTTCCGTGACCACATTTAACGAAGCAAAGACACATCAAATTTCAAGGTATCCCAAAAATAAACCTCAGTGTCAAACGTGCCACAAACTGGCAACCTACGCGAACGAATACGGCCTGCACTCTAAAAGAGGGTGTTGGAAAGTTTTCTTAATTCATGAACTCCATAGTCAACACGGGTGCTGCACAAATTGTTCCAAAGCAGTTTCCTGCAAATGTGGTACATATGTACAAGAAGTAAAATCCATATTACCGAAACACCTCAGTGTCACAGGACGGCTAGGGACAGATCATCAAAAATTCGTTTTCAAACATTTGGATTTGGTAACCATTCCCTCAGAGCCTCAAATCTTCATTTGAGCAAGCACCTCGGTTCTGAGTGGAACAAGGTTATGCAGAAAAACATGAAGTGAAGAAAACATATACATCTTCCCAGATGTATTTAACACTCGTATTTTGATTACACTTCTACAATGCTGGAAAGCTTGCCATCGCGTAGTACAGTTTGTTTATATTCTGGCAAATTTCGAGAAAAACAGGCACAAGAGCTGGTTCACAAATTAAGGTAAGAAATTGAGAACGATTTCCAAACATAAAGGTATTATGACTGGAACTTACGTCAAACTAACGATGTTTTATATTAAGGAATAGGGACCTATTCAACTTCAGGTCTTTTGTATTTCACATTTCTGTGTTCTGAGGGGCGAAGTGCGTTTTAAACTTTGTCAAACATATCCTACAATTATTTTTTAATCTTACTTTTTTTTACGAAAACACGTTTCGCAGCATACATCTCAATACGCAGTATTCTCTAAATTAAAAAAGGTTTCGAATGAAAAAAATATTGTACAGTATACCTTAATTGAACATCAGCTTTAAATGATAAATATAAAGGTTGACAATATCCTATAGCTGAACATCAGTATTACATTGGAAAAAGCAAAGGTTCGTAGAAATACTTAAATTGAACATATATATTTTTTAATTAAGAAAAGGGTAAGAGGTTGAGAGTAAGTTGAAGACAGTTATTCTTTATCTTGTGGTTGCGCCGGGACCCGGAGATGGAGGAAGCAGATGGTCGCTGATGGTCGCAAATCGAAATAAGGTGGACAAGACTTCGCGGAAAGAAGATAAAAAAAGTCTCATTACAAGCCATTCAAGTTTGGAACTGTGTCAGCCGAAATCCTCTTGATTAGTGCCCGCCACCAGCCATCATCACTCACTATTCGTATTCACTCATACACTGGGGCACACGAGCGAAAAAAAAAAACGTAACACTCCCCCACCCCCCCCCCCCCGCAAAAAAAAAGATCTAAAGTGGGTTTTGCTTTTACGTTTACTAACGACGACAGCGGGACCGATTCCCACAGGTATACTCTAACAAAACATAAACCTTAAACGTAAAAAAAAAAAATCAACGCGACAATACATTTCAGATAAATATCACGTTTAAATGAAGTAAAGGAGGGTTGCCACTTGAAACTTTGAATGCAGAAAAGTAAGGTTTACGGTATACTCTTTTATAATATCAACTTTGAATGAAAAACAAGGAAAGGTTGACGGTCTAACCTAAATCAACATACGCTTTGAAAAGAATAGACATTTGGTGTCCAAATATCATTATTGTGCAGCCTTCACACGGTCGGTAAATAGTTGTGCCGAGCGAATCGTTGTTTAAAGTTTGTGCTAATTCGCATTAAAAGTAAAAACAGCGCAAGGACACGGCCAAGAACAAGAAGGTAGACGAACAAGGCGCTGACCTCAACATTAATTTATTCGTGCTAACGTCGAGTATAAATACTGCAATGTCAAAAGAAACCAAAGAAACATACATGACATGGACACTACGTAGCTGTTTAAGCCTCAGGCATTTGCAAAGCCTGGTACGTGCTTCGTTTTAAGATTAGGCGCTTGCGAGAGCATAAGTATAATGTTCATAGTGTTGTGTCAAGTCATCTTGGCCTGCATTGCCGCGACTTTTGTTGCACTCCTGTCTTCGACAAGTGTGAGGTGATTAGAGAAAATAAAGATAAACTCATTGGAAGATTGGGGAAAAAGTGTGTCAGGCGCCCCTCACTATCTTTATCCGATAAGGAATTTGCTTTTTTAGACACACAGTAACAGCGCGTGACGGTGGCTTAAAGAGCAGTGGTGCCCATGCCATGTATTTTTCTTTTCGTTTGTTTTGACGTTGCAGTATTTAGACTCGATGTTAGAACGAATAAACTTCAGTTGTAAGTCAGCGCCTTCTTCGTCTGCCTTCTTGTTCTTGTCCGTGTCCTTGCGCTGTTTTAATTTTTAATCGTGAAATACCAACTAACCCACACTTCTACGTTAGTCGATAATTCATGTTTCGAGTTATTTTGGATACATTAAAGTCATAAAACTAAAATTATAAACATTTGCAACTATTTTATCAATACAAGTCAAATATAAATAACGTATTGCAAGTATAGGTACATAATTACATGTTTATAATCCTGAAAACAATAAAACGAACAGATACAAAAATGTACTTTTAAAGTGTTTCGAGCATTGAACTTGCATAATTTGTGGAAAATATTTACGCCATCTGGTTCAACATTCTTATAAGTTTTCTTTTAGTTGTATTTAAGAACGCGACGTTGACTTTTTTTGTATGGCGCGTGGTGCGTACCACGTGTTGTGAAGGTTGTTTTGGAAAAACCTTAGCGCTACTTGAGCGCTTTCGGCATTCCACACGAGATAAAAATTGCTTCACCAATAAACACGAGAAATGAAAAGGACACACCAACGAACCAAGCTAGAAAAAAACGGACTCAGATCGCCGAAGTTCAGAACCCATTTTGGGTATCCTTAAAACTACCCTCGTGAAAGAATCTGCTCTTGTAGTCGGCAGGCGAGCAGCATACCTTTCGTATATGCCCGCCTGAATCGCCCGACTCAGTGTTGTACCGAAGTCCCGTCGGTAGACCGAAGTGATCGCATTTCTGGTCCTACCGGGGTACGAGAACACGGTGCCTTCGGTCTCGACGTAACCTCTTCGGAGAAGCTTCTCGCCCTCAAGGCTTCGCTGGGACCCGTTCGCGAGTTGTAGGTGAAGAACGTGTCTCTTCCGTCGGCGGAGATTTTAATCGAGCGAGGACTCCGTGGAGCGGAGTTCGATGTTTCTGTAGCATTCATGTTTTCCCGGATTGATCTGTTTTCTTCTTAAAGATGGTTAGCGGTCCCATCGTTCCAAGGATGCCCGGGTGTTCAAGGAAGCAGAGCCGATGTCCTGTTCCAGCAAGATGTTCGAACGACACGAACTGAGTGGCTTCTCCTCGAGAGGAAGGTCGTTCAGAAGCGAGGTGAGACGGCCTTTGAATGCTGTCGACATCACGACGAACATTAAGGCCATTACGCCATACAACACCCGGTACGGTGACGTGTTCAGCAGGCTTCTGTGGAGCGGAGTGCTCTGCTGAAGAAATGCCGCCCCCATGTGAAATGCGAAAAGGAAAAGATTCACATTCGCCTTTAAGCATAACCTTCGCCATCAGGCCAAAAATCAAGGCGAGTAAGAAACAAGACGCGAAAAGTGCTACCCACACCTCCGATAAAAATGGCAAGATAAATATTCTCTCCTTGGGAACTTGACCACGCTTGCGAACATAGAATGAAAAGCCTGCCGATCCGAAATGATGAAGAGAGTCATATAGGCCGCCAGTGTCTTTATCTGGATTGTAGTTAAAACTTTTTATAACTCTGCTGGAAATCATCTCAGAATTGCGGATAAGGTTTACACAAACCGAAGCGTTCTGGTGCATCAACAAATTTAATGTAACGTTGAAGCTTGGATGCTGGCAGGCGTAAGCGCTGTTACACATGAGTTGTATGAAACTCCCATTCAGCGTCCGTTGCCGTTCTAACAGACCCCTCGTAAAAGTTTGGTGTTGGATTGGTTTACTATCGAACTCGCTAGTCAAGAAGAGACTGCCGTTGTCGAAACCTATTACGTATCTACCGCTGGCTCTAGGGTACGGTGGCTGAAATGGCAGGATCACAAACTTTCGCAGATGTTCCGGAAAGTCACTTTCGTGTTCTGCTACGACGAAAGCACTAATGAATACTCTGCGTTGAAGCTATGCCATAGGTTATCATAGTTGAGTTTGCCGCATATGAAGTAAACTATTTGAATAAACGACTTTCTGAATGTGTGGCATATCTTGTACCTGCAAAGCCTTGAAAGCATTCTGCCGTCGGTCCATACTGTGACCGGTTTCGCTCAGGAGTCCAGGAAAGCCTTGAACATTGCAGTGTTTTCCTTGAGGCACCCTGGAGACACGAAGACGTCCATGAAGTTGTTCTCCGACTCGAAAGAGAGGATGAACTCGATTGGTATGTCTTGGATGGTCTTGAGGACACTTCCAGTGCTTTCTGACATAAAATTGTCCGAGGACGTTGCTTCCTTCAAGACCACAAGCAGCAACACGATCCCGTGTAACGATGGCAACATTTCAACATGTGCCTGGACATTATCAGGGTCCATGTTGAAGTGACACGGGTGTAGGATTTCCTAACCTGGAGAAAAATCGAGACCCCTAACACTTGCAGATCGTTTCTCTACCCACAAGTGAAGGAAACAAGACAAAGGGCAATGAAGCAGCCTCGAGGCCAGTTCAACACAAAGTAATGCTCAAGCTAGAGATTTCTTTTCGAAAGCCCGAAGTTTCCACATTCAAGGACATATCCGATTCGGGGTTTTTCTGTTTTCTTCGATCTTGATAAAACTCACTCGGTGTAATTTTCACGGTATATCCGGAATTGCGAAAAAGACAAAACTCAGTTATGTGCAACATGTATCTTGCGTTGAAGACTTGATGCGGACGTGGCTTTATGCGGAACTGGGTCGTCCAAAAGCAGACTCCCGTTTTTCTAACTCCAACCCCCACCAACTCCAACGTCCTTAGAGGAGCACGTTCATCACCGTGGACGGCTGGTTGTGTTGTGCGTCGTCTCGGCAACACCAGGTCAAGTGTTTACCGGGACCGGAGATCCCCGTTCTCTGCGGAAGGCGGAGAAACACTCAACGAAGAAAAGTTAAGAGCGGGCTTGGTTGCACATTTCTTTCCGTTCATTTCATCTGTCATGCTTCTTTTTTTTGTTATTTACTAAATAGTCTACAAACTTGAGGCAATGTTTTGTTTCTTTTTAAATTAAAACAATAGCGCATTGATGAAGAAAAATATTGCTTGCGGTTGTTTTGTTTGCTTGTTAGCAAAGCTACATTCACCACTCTTGCTTGCCGAGGGGTAGATACAATCTGCCTTAGGCAACCAAGTTCCCTTTTGCATTGCTTTGCCGACGCCCACGAGATGAAGAGTCACGTATTAGAGGGGAAGAAGAGAAGCTCCTTAGGCGAGACTGTTTTCTTCGTTACGTCCAACGACAGACAGAAGCCCGGCGTATAAATTTCTCGAGATCGAACTTCGCTCTCCCGTACTAGCCTCGGCGACGTCGCTTCCTAATGAAGATAGCGAATGTTTCACGCATGCGTCAATACTCGGAAGGTCCGTTTTGCTTTGCATGTCGATTTTTAGCACGAAAGCGCATTAGTACACAGTGCACACATACATTGCACATAGCACTACACCGTGAAATGAACTTCGATGGTCACCGGGGAAACACAAAAAATCTCCGCATAAAAAAACATTTCGACAAAAAAACGCAAAAAATAAGAAAGAAGGTATTCTCGATTTGTAAAGTGTGGCGGTATCTCCGAAGATATTGGGTCCATCTTTTTATTCCTTAACTTGGCGAATTTACATTTTACCTCTCAGCCGCCTTTGTGTTTTGATATGTTATCTCGTCTTGTCCAGAAAATGGGCTGGCACGCATATTTTGACGCCCACATTAGAATACCCTTAACACGGTGGCAATCAGTTCATCGAACGATGTTTCATCTGTACAGCTCGTTTCATCGACACGCGAAGTTTCATCGATAAATCGTTTCATCGACAGCTCAAATTAGCTTTTTCTGTGATAAGCTACATGAGACTGTCGCCGCGAAGCGGCGTGAACGCAGGCCAGGGGGGGGGGGGGGAGGCAGGCAGGGAAGGGAAGGGGGGGGGGGTTAACGCGCACCCCGGTGATACACGCATGACAAAATGTTCACACAGCGTGCACTTCGCGTAACGAGTGTCGACGTAATGATCGTGTCGACGAAACGTGTGTCCATGAAAAAGCTGTCCACGAAACGTAATTCCACGAAAAAACGAGTTTCGACGAAATGGTAGGGACTCCCCGGAACGCCACAATTCTTCAGAACTGCGTGGCTCCAGAGCGGCCTTAAGCTGCTTCCATTATATCTACGAGCCCACGCGGAGTGAGTCGGAGAGACGCAGCCTACATTGCTAGACCGCGACATGACAGACAGATTTCGTGGAACCTATAGTCACAGGCAGGATGTGAACGGCTGGGAGGTCCTAGGTTGTCCAGCGTCCAGCTTGAGATGCATAGTTTATTAACCCGGGCCGAAAAACACTGTTCTTGTTTCTCGGAAACTCGCTGTGCTTTTTGTGCTGAGGGCAACATCATCCCAGAGGACAAGGCCTGCGCGTGACGTATACAGCTAAATTTCACGAGACAGACACATTGTGTGTCACCGGCCATAATGAGAGCGAGACACTAGAGCACTTGGTTTTGAAGTGCACGGGGCTTCGCCCTGACCTCCCTGAAGAGGTAACGGATTAGGCCGGGGCCCTGGGTTTTACTGGCGACGATGGAAGGACGAAAGAGAAAAGGATTGCAGTGACAAAGATACGATTAGAAGATTGGTGGAAATTATCGAGGGAAAATTGAAGGGTGCACACCCTAACTAGCACAGCTGGGGACAGGTGGGACAGAGGAAAATTTGGACTCCCGCCCGCGTGGCTCCGTCCCAAAGTTTCAACCCTGTCTCCCAGTGGGTCTGGTGCTGGGGTAACGCCGACAAGGTTTGACCAGAGGAACATTGGCAACTCCCTCGCCGGGGGAAGAGGGCAGGGGGTGATGTTTTTAGTTTTTTTGCCCGATCCCCCGAAGTTCATCCTGGTGATATCGCACACTGCCTGGTGATAGTTAGGGCGAGAAAATTGGTCTTAAAAGGGCAGGAGGAATCACATGTTGGTCTAAGTAAGTAAGTATAGGTCAGGTGAACCAAGTCCCTTTTAGATCAGGGTGGGCACTCTGGAAGAGCGCATCTGGTTCCATAATAAAATAAAGTGTTCACTTTATAAAAGTTCACTTCTGAAGTCCACAGACACTGCGAGTTTTCAATGTGCGGCAAAGTCTCTCCCACATCACCAGACGGCGCTCCGTGTCTTCCTGTTTCCCTCCGCGCGCCGTCGTCGTGTGCATCCGCTAGTCCCAGGGCCCGTTCCAAGCTCCAGCTTGAGGCGTTTTTCCTGGCGTATTCGAGGCGTCTGCATCGGCTGACGACGTGGTTGATAGTCTCTCCGCAAAATGAACAGGTTGGGTCGTCCCCGTACAACTCGCACCTCCGGCTCTGGGTCAGGAGGCAGCCCGTTCGTGCCTTGAAAAGCAGGGCGCTGGCTCTGTCTCCCCTGTACTGGAGGTACGGAGCTGGCTCACTCTTGTGCTTTCGGTAGAGCTCGAGGCTCTGTTTCTTTTGGGTCGCCCTCTGCCACTGATGGGTTCCGGCCTGTGTCGCCTCTTCGCGAATCGGTTTCGTCCATTCTCTTTCCGTGGTCACCTGTTGCCTGGCCGTCCCGCCGCTGAATTTGTAATCTATGGCATATAGCTTCTTTATCCAGTTTGTTTTCGGTCCCCTGTATCTAGTATTGTAATAAATCATTCTCGCGATGCTCTCCGGCGGGAGGAATTACAATCTTCCCACGTAGTGTAGCTTGGACCTGGCCTCGCTGGTTTGGTGCGTGGACTCTCCCGTGACTGCTGCGTTCGTCGTGCAGCTGCTTCCACCCAGTAGCCACCTCCCCAACTCGTACTGGCGTCGGTCCAAGCCTTTTATCACGGCCGCGCTGCATGTGAGCGCGTCGTTGGCATATGTAACGGTCGGGACGGTGAGTGTTTTCCACGAGATTCGACCCACCGAATATTTGTTTTATGAACTTCTGGCCAGATGCCACACCATCCCTTTCAAATGGTTTGATTTCGCGGCTGCTTTTCTTTCATGTTGGGCCAGGTAGTCCTTATCATTTGTAATCGTTGCACCGAGGTACTTGTAGCTTGGTGTTTTTGACTACCTGGTTTTGCAGGTAAACGTCCTGGTCGCCCTCTGTATTAAAGCCCACCCACTGTGTTTTTTTGTGTTGAATTTAAAGTTGTCCCTCGACGCCTCTTCCGTACAGATGTTCATCAGGTGTTGCATGTCTGCTGCTCTTTCTGCTATGAGTACTACATCGTCCGCAGAGGCCAGGGCATGGGATGCGTGTACTCCTCTTCTCCATCCTTGGTGATCGTGCTGAGGCGCAGTCCATCTCCCTCCACCTCCAGTCGCCTGAGGAGGTCGTTGATATACACATTGTTAACGAATGTTCTTTAGAGCAACTGATATTTGATATTCAATATCATTTTCAGCTCAAGCAGAGTCGCGGCGCCGCAGAAAGGCAAGTCGCCCTACCGAAGAGGCTCCCGGCGCCGCGTCTAACAATGATAAAATCGTATTGTACAGATAAAAAAATGGTGATGGTGGTTCAGGTGGAGCTTATGGGCGAGGGTCAGGGGTGATGATGCTATCTATTTCTTTTGCCTTTGATGCAGTTGTTTGTGGGGTGGTTTTGCAACGTCTTCACATTGTCATATACAGACCAGAAACAGCGGGGGCACACGGGACAAGGTCTAGAGTTCACAATTGTAGAATTACCTGAGACTGCGGTGTCGACAGAAAAACGACAGGAAGAAGGAAATAAGTCTCAAACGTACAGCTCAGGAGTTTGTAGGCACGTCACGGCTGAGCAGCCAGATGATGAAATGCGCCAGTCGGGGCTCTGCTCCGCCGGGCAGCAACGGTCATGTAGGCCTAACACTCAGGCGGCGAGAGACTGGCATGTAAGGTGACTGTAAATTGCGGGCATGTAAAGAAGTTATATGCTCACGGTTCACTGGGGAGAGACGCATGTAGGTGACAGCCCGTACGAAAATGTCAGATATGGCCCTGATATATTTTATATACGGCCTGATATGATAATATAAGTAGTCAGATAGGGAATATATGGGAGCAAATACGCCCAGATATCGCCATATAAGTGTGCAAATACTGCCAGATGCGGCCGTATAAGTGCGTAAATACGGCCATATTTCGCCATATACGCGTGCAAATATTGCCCCTGATAATGATATATGGGCCCGTTTCGGTCGTGCAAGCAATAAGTCATATGTACTCGCCAAGACAAGTTGATTGATCTATATTGCATGAGTCTCATATAATTGGTTAATTATTGTTAACATCGTTAAAGTGAAGTTATTCCAGGTATTTGGACCAATTAACCAATTGCGCATTTTGAAGATTGAAAGACAAATGAAATTTGGTTGTATGTTTGATGTGTGACATTATGACGAAGTGCATAAGATCGGAAAGCGAGTTAATCAAATAATGGATTTGAGATCGCAGCTCTTAGGCGCCCGTTTCCGAGTTAAGCGGTGTCCGCGTCGCCATCGAGTAACCGCCCCGCTAAATTTAGCGAGAAATTGAATTGGTACTTATGTCACTTGACGTCAATTTTCCCGCTAAATCTAGCAGTGAAACTAATTTTGTTCGTGTTTCCCCGCTAAATTGAGCGGGGAAACACGAACCGTTAGCTTACTGAAGATGCAAGACGCTACTTCGTCGTCCCGAATCCTTTTTCCTTCGAACGCCTGCGAAGCCGTTGCGCCCTACGCAGCATCTTTCAAAAACCGTTCGCGCAGCATCGTAACCATCCGCTTGCGAGCGTGTGCGATTCATCGTGTGTTGAAAGTCGGAAGATGTGCTGTCCGTGGTGTCTTTTATGTGCAACTCTTTCGTAAAAAAATTTGAAATTTAAAAACGCGAACCTAACAGTGTACACATAATTTTAAATTTATTGGTAAAAATATATATATACACATTTATTTATTTATTTATTTGTGGACATCGTGCGCAAAAAAAAGTAGTCGCGCTTATTTCTTCATTTTAAATTATGATGTGGGTTATACGGCGTAAAACATAGTATCGTCAAACTCGCATCGTTTTGGGTCACTTTCGAGCCAGACAGCTCCTTTGGAAGTTCAAAAGTTGGACTTCATAGAGTTGTATGTTCACTCGGTATTGACAGCAGGGTAGACGCTATGCATGTTTTAGGCCAATCGTGTCTCCGGTTAGGGTCACGTGACTTCAGTCTAGAAGCTGGTGATGAAGCAGAACACGGCACCTGCCTGGAGCCCAAGGCCACACATAGCATTCACTGCACTATCAGCCTTGGGTACAAGTGACAAATCCGCACGTTGATGCCCCATAAGATAAGCCTTTTGTTTGTGCACTTCCGTTTTGGCCTGTCCTTCTCTCCTTTTCTCTCTCTCCCTAAGCTGAAAGCGTGATAGAAGGTGCGTGGTCACGTGGTTTGACGGATGACCTTGCCAATATCGGAATGCGTTCGGCCGGATCCAAGTTTCGTGTGGTTTGCGCCCTGCGTGGCTGCTGCGAATTTCTGCTTCTGCAAGCGATTTCTTCAAAGAAGCCCAAGAATATTTTGTGATGCGTTTATTGCTCGGTTCTACAAATGACAGCTTGTGCTACATCGTGTTGAATCTTCACGGACACCTTCCTTCTCGTTTTTGTGTTTGAGTGGTGATTACGCCGTGGCCGTGTCGACATCTATCTTGGATTACCTTTCAAGTCCCGTCTCGTCAACGTAAGTGCGCTGCAACCTACTTCGCGACAATAGATCGTTTTCCTAAAGGTACTCTTCCAGATTACCTCTAGAATTAGGCCGTGTCTATCTCCTGGCAGCCGGGAGAATAATTGTGCAGAATGTTTCGGCATTGGTGCGATTGCGCTACAAGCAGAAAGTTACGATATGCCGCCGACAAAGTTTTGACGTGTCGCCAAAAAGAACAACAACAAAGAATCTTAATTGCGCGTTCTAAAATTTGACGCGCGGCTTTACGAGTCGCTTGTAGAAAGATTGTTACGATTTTGCGAAATACTGGTAAACAACGCTAGGTTACCGTCATAATCTAAACCCTGAGGTAAGGATAAATCAAATAACGTACAACTCTCATTGACTCAGGGTTTATATTATGATGTTTCCTAACCGGCTTGCCTACATACCTTCGCTCCTTGCAAAGGTTACCGTCTCGCAGACGGCACAAACCGATCCCCCGACGGCGGCGTCTCGGCTAGCTTGCACACGGGGCCGCCGCCGCTCGATCGCCGTCTGGCCGGGCTCGCGGCGCGACAATCGCTCGAAGCGGGGGAACGGCGTTATGTAACGAAAGGCAAAGGGCATCTACACCACGAATGGGCAAAAGCCGATGCAAAGGCGTGCGCGAACGTAAACAACGGTAGAAAAGTGCAGTTGCTCGCCGCTATGAGATGCGTGCCGCAAACTCGGTAATCCGCGGGCGTATCCCTCTCCTGCCGCTCATACTTTCTCTAACTTGACGGACACTCTGTCTCGCGGTTCATGCCGACGAAACGATCGGACGATCGTCGGGATACCGGGTAATTGCTACAGCCGAGCGCGGCACAGTTTACCATTGCTCTCGCTATGCAGGGTCGAAGAGTCAACCACCAGCATGGTGGATACCGGTGTTCGACGTCATGATGTGACGTACGTGCAATGCCTAAATACCGGGTGTTATTTTTTTTATTCTTGCAGATTTGTTTTAAAAGAAGCCGTGAAAACTACACTTATGCGGTTTGTGCGAGTGAGTTATACGCCCAGGGGGACATTGTAGTTTTCTAATCTTTGCGATAAGTCGGCTAATTAATTAAAATTCACTAATTTACTTTTAATTAGTGGAAATAGACATATGGTTTCAATTAGAAACTTGCTGAGCGTCGTCCAAAACCCATAAATCAGTAATTTTTAGAAAGACTTTGAGCGCGTGTGAAGCGCAGTAGTGCGCTGAAGTTACCACTCGTGGACCAGGTACAAGGCTGTGGCTAGATAAGAGACGGAAAAATTGCGCGGGCGCCTGACCGAAACCGCTAGCCTTGTACCTGCTCCACGAGTGGTAACTTTCTCACGCGCTGAAAGTCTTTCTGAAAATGACTGATTTAGGGATTTTGGACGACGTTCAGCAAGTTTCTAATTGGAACCATATGTCTATTTTCACTAATTTAAAAATTAAGTAGTGAATTTCAAATCATTAGCCGACTTATTGCAAAGATTAGCCACCCACATAATGTCCCCCTGGGCGTATAACTCACTCGCACAAACCGCATAAGTGTAGCTTTCATGGCTTTTTTAAAAACAAATCTACAAGAATAAAAAAAAACTGTATATCAAGGTTATCAGGGTCTTGATATCTCCATATCAAGACCCTGATATGGATATATAAAAAATTGGGCAGATCTGGCTTGATAAGGCTTATATAAACTGATTTACTTGATATGGCCAGATCTGCCCAATTTTTTATATAACCGTATCTATTTTTTTATATAAGTTCAGATATGCCATTTTCGTGAGGGAGGCATCGTTGTTTTCCCGGAGCCCCGTGTGATAACAATTGCGATAATTGTTCGTAGCCAAGCGACAGAAGCGTGATGTTTTGTTTATCCTCGTTTTCGACTACTGCCCTTGACAAGCGAGTTCCGAAGGACACTAATCGAACATCAAACTCTCACGAGGTGTCTGTTGTTAGAAGGACGACGGACTCTGAAGGGGTGCTTCATACACCTCGCATGTGTAAGTGCTTACGCCTGCCAGCATCCGAGCTTCAACGCTACCTTAAGGCGGCGGTCCCACGGCCCCAACCATAATACCGGTGGCAGCTGTGCTAACGCTCCTGTTTGCGATGCAAATGTCGCGTCTTTGCGCGTGTTACGTATTTCGTTCTTATTGCAAATAAATTGCCAATTCATCATTACTCTTTTAGTGCAAAATATGATACGCATGCTTCAAAACTTAACGCACAATAAGAAAACAAAAAGTGCAAGTTTTGATATTTTCAAAGACATACCTCTATGCATTCCAAGTTTCTAGACTTGTAATGCATCCAAGACGCGTTCTTATTTTTTTATTAAAAGATGAAGGACTCGTCTAGTTCCCTGTATACGTGTTTTTCTGAATTAGCACACTCACATTTTTTAATATTTATTCAAAAAGAGCCTTTTTTATGCAATTTTGAAGTCTCGTAACTCAGTGTCACATCATAACGCAGCAACGACATTTAAGGGCATGCTCCTGGTAAATATAGGAACTCCGCATACAAAATATTAGAAGTGCAACGCCACCCGTTTTTTGTAAACACAACTTGATTGTGATAAAATTTTAAAGAATTCCCTTAACGCGTTCTTGGTTTTCTCAGACAGCGTTCTGGCATCTGATCTAATTTTTTTTAAATTGTATGCTAGAGGAACTGAGCTGGTTCACCTGAAGCGTGATTTTTTTGTATTCATATTCAGATTTGTTTAAAATAATTTTAAATCATGGGACTATTTTGAAGCTCGACTCTGTACGCAAGAAACCGGTTTCAAAGAAGAGGACAGCTATTTAAATAACGATTCTTTAATTAGAGCTTTTATCGTTCTAATTAAAATCACTGCCTATGATTGTAATTATTTTAAAGCATACTAATTGTCCTAAATAATAAAAATAACCTATGTTGTAGCAGACGACGCGCACTTGCGCCATCTTTTGAAAGGTGGCTGAAATTCGAGGTTGAGAAGTTCAGGCAAAGTGGCGCTGATTCTGTCCCTGACGCAGAGGATTCTTTTATCAAATATTTCCTCGCGCTACTTCCTCGTTCTTGCAGTGAGTCAGTTAATCTTGCAAGAAAAAAGAGAAAGAAAACGAGAAGCGCGTCACAAGGGTCGCGAGCAAGTTCTCGAAAACACCTAGTGCCCATAAATAAGCTATTCAATGCTGCCCGCCATGTTCCGGCACCACGAAAGGTGCAAATATTGAACTCCATCTGATGATGACGACGAAGGGGAATTTCTTTCCCTTCACTCCAAGATTTTTAACAAACAATTTTTTTTAAGGTTCCAGCTTTCCAACCGCGCTGGTTCTGTTTTGTTCGCCATCGTGGAGAGATTTGAGATTTTCAGTTTTCATGTTACTCTACTCATAGACAACTTACAGAGAGCGTTATGTGCAAACCGCAGTGACTGGTACGGAAACAAACAGCCAGTCATCGTGACTCAAATCTGAGGCTCAGGAAAAGGGTCTAATAAACCCCTTTTCCATGAAGTGCTCTATCAAAAGCGTTGCACATGTGCGAAACCCTCACTAAATCGTCTTTCTTTGGATTAATTTTTATTACATTTATTCAAATAAGAACACTGTAAAACGATCAACTTTCATGGTGTTGGTTTAACAATGCAACGACTCCAAGCTTCCACTTTGCGCTTTACACCAACCACGACCCTTGTCCTTTGCAACTAGTTATAAGCAGCCAGGTCCGACTTGCTAGAAACAGCGTCTCAGCTGAGACTGTGGGAAAGAAAGCAATGCCAAAGCCAGCGCTCGAGCTGAGCGGGACTCAAGCCGCGTCTCAAGACAGTCGCGTCTCAGCAGAGACGCTGTTCTAGCAAGCCGGCCCAGGATCACAACTCGTGAAGTTTCCTCGCGCTTCTCTTTCGTTTTGCGGAGTCCCCGCAATGAGTGATGCGAAATAAAATCAAGCGAGTTGCTCAGTGCTGCCCTGCCATGTTCTTCCATGACAGGGCTAGAGAGCGGTTTCCTTGTGGCCTTCACTCTCGCCAAGGAGCAATGGGACTTCTTTAGCCGCGTAGGGGTGCGACCACACAACCATGCCCAACGCTGCCTGAGCCATCCTGAACAACTGTTCCCCGACCACTGCGATTAAAAATGTGTGCAATTAAACTTGCTTGAAATAACTGTAGTGAGCCGATTGAAATAAGTTTCGGCTTACAATAATACAATGCTTGTCTATACAAATTTGTTTCTTAAGGAGACGAAGAGAAAGACGTGTTCCGCATAAGTCCCTGAAGGCAGCCGGCCTCACAACCTGTAGGTCTAATTACTCTATAAACTTATCCAACTCAACCCCGGAGCAAAGAGGACAACACGGTGAGGAGGACGTGACTCTCAGAAGGAATTAAAGCGCTGTAGGATCGGTAGGGTTACAGCGACCCATCCAAGCTGTCGCCGCAGGGAACAACTATACTCCCGGTGCAAAGGCCGTAAGAGATCGCGCCTGTTCACTCTAGCCCGGCCATTGCTCTTCAAACTGCTGAACGAGGCAATGTCCACTCACACAGGGACGTTTGCTTATGTTTTCCTACGTTGCGTTATAACTAGGTCTGGGCACTTGATCTAATAACCTACCGATGAATCAATTAATGATTTAATCGCGATTAAATTTTTAACCAGTTAATCCGTTAAATTTTGGCAAAGGAAAAATTAAAAATTTAACGCTTTCACCACGCACGTGTACGAGTACACCTGTATGAAAGCAAACTTTAGGTGAAATTTTGACCTAAAGTAAACTGTAGGGGCGAGATGTGTGACTCGAAAGAAGTGGAGAAGGTTATATGTGCCCCCAGCCACTTCAACGCCATGCGATTGTCCGTTTAGCGCAGCTGAACCTATAGGCCTATTACTAAATTACGCAACCATCAAGGAGAATGCAGGGAATGGTGTTCCACGCGCCGCACGTGCTGGCGTCTGCAGCAGTAACTGTCCCAACGTTGAACTGTCCTAAAGAAAAGGCCTAAAACAAATGGCATCTTGCACGCGCGTTCGTCAACGCTTTAGTTTGGTTATTTACTTCGAATCTTTTATACGGGGAAGGCGTGCGCGTGTGGCCCGTGGAACACCAATCCCAGCATTCTCCTTCATGCTTGGGTAATATAGCAATAGGTCCATTGATTAATTATTCGATTAAAATTGACGCCCAGTCCTAGTTATCACTTAGTCCGCAGGACATCTGTGCTTCATATGTCGCATGCAAATCTACTCTTTGAACTGGATTCCATGCCTCATTCGAACCACGAATGTCCCGTAAACTTTCAACTTTGCACGTGTTCTCGCGCAAACGAAACCATAAATGAAGCCACGCGCCCGCGCCAGTAACGGAGTATACATCTTTCCATAAAAGCGTACGAGGGCGCGTTCATTGCTGTGTTTGTGCCATTTGCTTCCAAGGGCCGCTCGAGACACAGGTCTCGTGCACTGGCGCATTTGACGCTACTTGCAAGACAAACGCAAACACATCGAGGGGCTTCATGCCTCTGGCCACCGCGCAAGACACGTGCCACGGGAGGGTGCTCCGCCACCATTCGTTTCCAAGGAAGGGCCGCTCATTTCAGTGCTGCGCATCCATTTGCTTCCAAGGGTCTCTCGAGACACGGGCCTCGCGCTCTGTTGTGTTTTACGCTACTTGGAAAACAAACGCAAACACATCCAGGGGCTTTAGGCAGATGTAAATCCCCTTGATAAAGGCGTTTTTATATTTTTGGTCAAATACCGCCAATCATTGGGGTGGAAACACACCAGACACGTGCCACGAGCGGCCATTCGCTCCAAAGCGCCGCTCAATTCAGCGCTGCGCCGCCATTACCTTCCAAGGGCCGCACCAGACACGGGCCTTGTGCACTGGCGCATTTGACGCTACTTGCAAGACAAACGTAAACAGATTGAGCGGCTTTAGTAGTGTGAACATAGCATTAGCTAGAATAAACGGATGTCCACCTGCTTCGATCGTGATCACGATCATGAGCAGATTAGGGAGCGGCTTGCACGAGAAGCTGGCGCGAGAGGCACTCCGGCGCCTCGTCACTTCGTCACAAAAATGCGTCCCAATTCGACACGCTCGCGCGTCGAATTGCGAAACGCGCGATAATTAATATCAACGTCATCAAAAGTTTCAAATACAAATAATTCACATCGACATCATTGAGATCACATTCATTAACATACAATGCCAGCGTTACTGTAAAATTCTCCATTTCTGTTGCATTCAAACAGAAAATATATGTATATAAAGATACATGTAAGACGCTGGTATATTTTTTTTCAACGTCAAATTATCAATAGACTTGAATTAATATTGAAAAAAATATCAAAAGCACTATAAAAAGCACTTAAAAATCTGCTACCCACTCGCCTAACAAATTTTAAGTTTAGGTTACTGGGGCTAAAAAATAAACTTTTATTCTTTTCTTGAACATACATAATCTTCGACCTCGGCGTACTATTTCAACAATATTGAGGTGGTTATTTATAAGGTCAGATAATTGGTAATCAAGTTTAATCAAACTACCATCCAAATGATGAGTTATATTGAGCGCCCTTCTGAACACCCGTCTTGAAAAAAAAATCTGCTATTGCTTGTTTGATCATAGATCAAAATGCACAAACACGCATACTAAAAGCGCAAGGCCATGGTGCATGGTTTGCGCTTGATTGCTTTGACCGGGGACAAAAAACGCGCTATAAGACGTTGAGCTCCGTGACATAGTGTTTTCTGACTCTGCTTGATTGGCCTCATTTACCTGTTATGTCGGCTGCGCTCTGACTTACAGCAAAATGAATTTAAACGTTTATGTCGTGCAAAAGCTCTCTCATTCACGAAATGCTGACAAGGCATGTCTTATATATGTTCTTTAAGGTTTGATAACATTCTTCACTGATTGATTGACTATATTTTTAATTCTTGAATAGTTAAAACGATAGCTCCTGGCTTGTGAGCCTCTAACGAAATCGCTTTGCCAACCCTGCAGCGCGGAACAAAGCCAGTATCAAAGAACAAATTTTGCCCAGCTAGGCACTCTCGATCGGGTCGATGAGCTAGCTGGGCTCCGCTTCTGTGCGAACTGGGCACTGCTAGCACCACTGGCACGTTTGCTGGCATTTGTGTCAGCGGGAGCACGCGCTGAGCGCTGAACGTGCACGGGCGTGCAGCAGAAAGGAGGAAATTAAGAGCAGAGGAGGAACATCACTGTCACGAGCTTGTTTTCTGGCCACATGGATGAGTGCCGCCATCTAGTGGTTGAACTAATGGCTTGTTCAAGATGGCCGCCGTGGGACCGCCGCCTTAAAGCTGTTGACGCATTTCATTTTCACTGCCTCGGTTAACGTTCACCGTTACGACTCGCTTTGTTTATATGGTCCTTATTACGTATAAGTAGTTTACACAATCGTGAAGATAGAGATAGGAAGAACGTATTTGACGACCTTAATTATTTCGTATCTACCAGTTTTTATTTTATGTTCGGAAACGAGATCGGTCCCCGAGTATTTGTTCCAGTTAATTCGGAGTAACTAGTATTTGTCGTGCCGACTGCACTAGTGCGGATAATTTATTATTTAGATTTTAAATATGTACTTGAATGATTGTGAATAGGGTTTGACTTTATAGTCAATCATTACATGATAACGGTAATATGTTGGGATTCTCCCCGAGAGATTTCTGATAAGGTTATAGATAGAATTACTCGGGGGTTGATTGAGGGTCACTTTTGTTCTCGTCTATCAACATCACACTCGTGTAAACTAGAGTGAATATTTTTTTCTTTATACATAATGGGAAGGATGACATGCTTGGCATAAGCTGGTAAATAACATCCTATAACCCTATTAAAGTCGCAGACAAGGAGAGCTAGCAAAAGTGAACATCATTAATAAATGATGTGAGTGAATGCGGCATGACACAGAGCATAATAAACATGTCCAACGCAGAAACAGTACATTTATTGATATCAATCTTTTGTATACAGCCAGTTTTAAATTTTACACATATAGTCATAGAATTTACACAAGTTCCGTGACCACATTTAACGAAGCAAAGACACATCAAATTTCAAGGTATCCCAAAAATAAACCTCAGTGTCAAACGTGCCACAAACTGGCAACCTACGCGAACGAATACGGCCTGCACTCTTAAAAGAGGGTGTTGAGAAAGTTTTCTCAATTCATGAACTTCATAGTCAACACGGGTGCTGTACAATATCGTTCCAAAAGCAGTTTCCGCAAATGTGGTACATAGGTACAAGAAGTAAAATCCATATTGCCAAAACACCTCAGTGTCACAGGACGGCTAGGTGACAGATCATCAAAAATTCGTTTTCGAACATTTGGATTTAGTAACCATTCCCTCAGAGCCTCAAATCTTCATTTGAGCAAGCACCTCGGTTCTGGGTGGAACAAAGGTTATGCAGAAAAACATGAAGTGAAGAAAACATATACATCTTCCCAGATGTATTGAACACTCGTATTTTGATTACACTTCTACAATGCTGGAAAGCTTGCCATCGCGTAGTACAGTTTATTTATATTCTGGCAAATTTCGAGAAAAACAGGCATAAGAGCTGGTTCTCACAAATTAAGGTAAGAAATTGAGAACGATTTCCAAACATAAAGGTATTATGACTGGAACTTACGTCAAACTAACGATGTTTTATATTAAGGAATAGGGACCTATTCAACTTCAGGTCTTTTGTATTTCACATTTCTGTGTTCTGAGGGGCGAAGTGCGTTTTAAACTTTGTCAAACATATCTTACAATTACTTTTTAATCTTACTTTTTTTTACGAAAACACGTTTCGCAGCATACATCTCAGTACGCAGTATTCTCTAAATTAAAAAAGGTTTTGAATTAAAAAAAAATTGACAGTATACCTTAATTGAACATCAGCTTTAACTGATAAATATGAAGGTTGACAATATCCTATAGCTGAACATCAGTATTACATTGGAAAAAAGCAAGGTTCGCAGAATACTGAAATTGAACATTTTTTTTAATTAAGAAAATGGTAAGAGGTTGAGAGTAAGTGAAGACAGTTATTCTTTATCTTGTGGTTGCGCCGGGACCCGGAGATGGAGGCAGCAGATGGTCGCTGATGGTCGCAAATCGAAATAAGGTGGACAAGACTTCGCGGAAAGAAGATAAAAAAGTCTCATTACAAGCCATTCAAGTTTGGAACTGTGTCAGCCGAAATCCTCTTGATTAGTGCCCGCCACCAGCTCATCATCACTCACTATTCGTATTCACTCATACACTGGGGCACACGAGCGAAAAAAAAACGTAACACTCCCCCTCCCCCCCCCCAAAAAAAAAAAAAAGATCTAAAGTGGGTTTTGCTTTTACGTCCACTAACGACGACAGCGGGACCGATTCCCACCGGTATACTCTAACAAAACATAAACCTTAAACATAAAAAAAAAAAATCAACGCGACAATACATTTCAGATAAATATCACGTTTAAATGAAGTAAAGGAGGGTTGCCACTTGAAACTTTGAATGCAGAAAAGTAAGGTTTACGGTATACTCTTTTATAATATCAACTTTGAATGAAAAACAAGGAAAGGTTGACGGTCTAACCTAAACCAACATACGCTTTGAAAAGAATAGACATTTGGTGTCCAAATATCATTATAGTGCAGCCTTCACACGGTCGGTAAATAGCTGTGCCGAGCGAATCGTTGTTTAAAGTTTCAATAGGCGCTAATTCATGATTAAAAATTAAAAACAGCGCAAGGACACTGCCAAGAACAAGAAGGTGAGACGAACAAGGCGCTGACTTAGCATTATTCGTGCTAACGTCGAGTATAAATACTGCAATGTCAAAAGAAACCAAAGAAACATACATGACATGGACACTACGTGCTCTTTAAGCCTCAGGCATTTGCAAAGACTGGTACGTGCTAAGATTAGGCGCTTGCGAGAGCATAAGTATAATGTTCATAGTGTTGTGTCAAGTCATCTTGGCCTTCGCATTGCCGCGATTTTTGTTGCACTCCTGTCTTCTACAAGTGTGAGGTGATTAGAGAAAATAAAGATAAACTCATTGGAAGATTGGGGAAAAGTGTGTCAGGGCGCCCCTCACTATCTTTATCCGATAAGGAATTTTGCTTTTTTAGACACGCAGTAACAGCGCGTGACTGTGGCTTAAAGAGCACGTGGTGCCCATGCGCGTGTATTTTTCTTTTCGTTTGTTTTGACGTTGCAGTATTTAGACTCGATGTTAGAACGAATAAACTTCAGTTGTAAGTCAGCGCCTTCTTCGTCTGCCTTCTTGTTCTTGTCCGTGTCCTTGCGCTGTTTTAATTTTTAATCGTGAAATACCAACTAACCCACACTTCTACGTTAGTCGATAATTCATGTTTCGCGTTATTTTGGATACATTAAAGTCATAAAACTAAAATTATAAACATTTGCAACTATTTTATCAATACAAGTCAAATATAAATAACGTATTGCAAGTATAGGTACATAATTACATGTTATAATCCTGAAAACAATAAAACGAACAGATACAAAAATGTACTTTTAAAGTGTTTCGAGCATTGAACTTGCATAATTTGTGGAAAATATTTACGCCATCTGGTTCAACATTCTTATAAGTTTTCTTTTAGTTGTATTTAAGAACGCGACGTTGACTTTTTTTTGTAGGCGCGTGGTGCGTACCACACGTGTTGTGAAGGTTGTTTTGGAAAAACCTTAGCGCTACTTGGGCGCATTCTGCCATTCCACATGAGATAAAATTGCTTCACCAATAAACAGAGGAATGAAAAGGACACACCACGAACCAAGCGAGAAAAAACGGACTCAGATCGCCGAAGTTCAGAACCTATTTTTGGGTATCTTCCAAACTACCCTCGTGAAAGAATCTGCTCTTGTAGTCGGCAAGGGCAGCATACCTTTCGTATATGCCCGCCTGAATCGCCCGACTCAGTGTTGTACCGAAGTCCCGTCGGTAGACCGAAGATGATCGCATTTCTGGTCCTACGGGGTACGAGAACACGGTGCCTTCGGTCTCGACGTAACCTCTTCGGAGAAGCTCTCTCGCCTCAAGGCTTCGCTGGGACCCGTTCGCGAGTTGTAGGTGAAGAACGTGTCCCTTCCGTCAGCGGAGATTTTAATCGAGCGAGGACTCCGTGGAGCGGAGTTCGATGTTTCGTAGCATTCATGTTTTTCCCGGATTGATCTGTTTTTCTTCTTAAAGATGGTTAGCGGTCCCATCGTTCCAAGGATGCCCGGGTCTTCAAGGAAGCAGAGCCGATGTCCTGTTCCAGCAAGATGTTCGAACGACACGAACTGAGTGGCTTCTCCCTCGAGAGGAAGGTCATTCAGAAGCGAGAGTGAGACGGCCTTTGAATGCTGTCGACATCACGACGAACATTAAGGCCATTACGCCGATACAACAACCGGTACGGTGACGTGTTCAGCAGGCTTCTGTGGAGCGGAGTGCTCTGCTGAAAAAATGCCGCCGCCCATATGAAATACAAAAAGGAAAAGATTCACATTCGCCTTTAGCATAACCTTCGCCATCAGCCCATACGTCAGTAAGAGTAAGAAACAAGACGCGAAAAGTGCTACCCACACCTCCGATAAAAATGGCAAGATAAATATTCTCTCCTTGGGAACTTGACCACGCTTGCGAACATAGAATGAAAAACCTGCCGATCCGAAATGACGAATAGAGTCATATAGGCCGCCAGTGTCTTTATCTGGATTGTAGTTAAAACTTCCTATAACTGTGCTGGAAATCATCTCAGAATTGCGGATATAAGGATTTACACAAACCGAAGCGTTGTGGTGCATCAACAGATCTAATGTAACGTTGAAGCTTGGATGCTGGCAGGCGTAAGCGCTGCTACATATGAGGTGTATGAAACTCCCATTGAGCGTCCGCTGCCGTTCTAATAGACCCCTCGCAAGAGTTTGGTGTTCGATTGGTTTACTTTCGAACTCGCTAGTCAAGAAGAGACTGCCGTTGTCGAAACCTATACGTATCTACCGCTGGCTCTAGGGTACGGTGGCTGAAATGGCAGAACACAAGCTTTCGCAGATGTTCCGGAAAGTCACTTCCGCGTTCTGCTACGACGAATGCACTAATGAAGTACACTGTGTTGAGGCTATGCCATAAGTTATCATAATTAAGTTTGCCGCATATGAAGTAAACTATTTGAATAAACGACTTTCTTAATCTGTGGCATATCTTGTACCTGCAAAGCCTGGAGAGCATCCTGCCGTCGCTCCATAATGTGACCGGTTTCGCTCGGGAGTCCAGGAAAGCCTTGAACATTGCAGTGTTGTCCTTGAGGCACCCTGAAGGCACGAAGACGTCCATGAAGTTGTTCCCCGACTCGAAAGAGAGGATGAACTCGATGGGTATGTCCTGGATGGTCTTGAGGACACTTCCAGTGCTTTCTGACTTGAAATTGTCCGACGACGTTGCTTCCTTCAAGACCACAAGCAGCAACACGATCCCGTATAGTGATGGCAACATTTCAACATGTGCCTGGACATTATCAGGGTCCATGTTGAAGTGACACGGGTGTAGGATTCCCTAACCTGGAGCAAAAAACTTGACCCCTAACACTTGCAATTCGTTTCTCTACCCACAAGTGAAGGAAACAAGACAAAGCGAAATGAAGCAGCCTCGAGGCCAGTTCAGTCTGAGCTGTGTTCCCTGTCAACAAAAAGTAATGCTCAAGTTAGAGATTCCTTTTGCGAGAAACATGCATTTTCCACATTCAATGACATCTTCAATTCGAAATTTTTCGGTCTTCACCGATCTTCATAGAACCCACCCAGGGTTACTTTCACGGTATATCCGGAATTGCGAAAAAGACAGAACTCAGTTATGTGCAACATGTATCTTGCGTTGAAGACTTGACGCGGACGTGGTTTCGCGGAACTGGGTCGTCCAAAAGCAGACTCCATTTTTCTGACTCCAACCCCTACCAACTCCAACGTCCTAGGAGGAGTTTTGTTGTTTTAAATTTTTTTTTAAAAAAGCGCAGTCAATAAAAAAGTTTTTGCTCGCCGAGGGGTAGATACAATCTGCCTTGGGTAAGCAAGTGCACTTTGCATTGCTTTGCTGACGCCCACGAGATGAAGAGTCAAGTATTAAAGGGAAGAAGAGAAGCTCCTTAGGCGAGACTGTTTCTTCGTTCCGCCCAACGACGACAGGAACCCGGCGTATAAATTTCTCGAGATCGAACTTCGCTCTCCCGTACCAGCCTCGGCGACGTCGCTTCCTAATGAAGATAGCCAATGTTTCACGCATGCGTCAATACACGGAAGGTCCGCTTTGCTTTGCATGTTCGATTTTGATCACGAAAGTGCAGTAGTACACACATATATTGCACATCGCACTATACCGTAGAAATGAACTTCGACGATCGCCGGGGGAACACAAAAAATAGCTCCGCATAAGTAAACAACATTCCGACAGAAAAAACAAAAATGGTATCCTCGATTTGTAAATTGTGGCGCTATCTCCGAAGATCTTCCATCTGTTTCTTCCTCAACTTGGCGAATCAGCCGCCTTTGTGTTATAGCTATGTTATCTCATCTTGTAAAAAAAAAAAAATGGGCTGGCACGGATATATCGACGCCCACATTAGAATACCCGTAACACGGTGGCAATCAGTTCATCGAACGACGTTTCATCTACAGATCGTTTTATCGACACGCGAAGTTTCAGCGAACAATCCTTTCATCGACAGCTCAAATTAGCTTTTTTTCTGTAATAGGCTGCATGAGACCGTCGCCGCAAAGGGGCGTGTACGGGTCGGTCAGGTGGGTTAACGTTTTTGTAATGAGCCGCCGCAGTCTGTCGCCGCGAAGAGGCGTGAACGCAGGCCGGTGAGAGGGAGGGGGGGGGGGGGGGGTTTCAACGCGCATTTCAGTGATACAAGCATGACGAAATGTCCATACAGCGTGAAATTCGCGTAATGATCGAGTGTCGACGAAACGACCGTGTCGACGAAATGTGTGTCCATGAAAAGCGTAATTAAACGACACGAGTTTCGACGAAATGATAGTGACCCCCCGGAACGCCACAATTTCTCAGAACTGCGAGGCTCCAGAGCGGCGGTAATCTGCTTCCGTTATCTTTAGAACCCACGTGAAGGGAGTCGGAGAAACGCAACCTACATTGGTTCCGCGACATGACAGGCAGATGAGAACGGCTGGGAGGTCCTTGGTTGTCCCGCCTCCAGCTTGAGGTGCACAGATTTTGTGCTGAGGCAGCACCACCTAGAGGACAAGGCCTGCGCGTGACGTATACAGCTAAATTTCAGAAGACAGACACATTATGTGCCGCCTGCCATAATGAGAGCGAGACACTATAGAGAACTTGGTTTTGAAGTGCATGGGGCTTCGCCCTGCCCTCCCTGAAGGAGCAACAGATTTGGCCGGGGCCCTGGGCTTTACTGGCGACGATGGAAGGACGGAAGAGAAAAGGATTACAGTGACAAAGAGACGATTAGAAAGATTGGTGGAAATTATCGAGGGAAAATTGAATGATGCACAACTAACTAGCACAGCTGGGGACAGGCAGGACACAGGAAAATTTGGACTCCCGCCCGCGTGGCTCCGTCCCAAAGTCTCAACCCTGTCTCCCAGTGGGTCTGGTGCTGGGGTAACGCCGACAAAGGTTTGACCAGAGGAACATTGGCGACTCCCTCGCCGGGGGGAAGAGGAGGGCAGGGGGGGGGTGATGTTTTTAGTTTTTGCCCGATCCCCCGAAGTTCATCCTGGTGATATCCCACACTGCCTGGTGATAGTTAGGGGAGAAAAATTGGGCTTAGAAGGGCAGGAGCAATCATATGTTGGTCTAAGTAAGTAAGTCAGGTGAACCAAGTCCCTTTTAGATCATGTTTTCACAATAAAATAAAGTGTTCACTTACTGTACGTTCACTTCTGAAGTCCACGGCCACTGTGACGTTTTCAATGTGCGGCGGTCTCTCCCACATTACCAGACGGCGCTCCGTGTCTGCTGTTTCCCTCTGCGCGCCGTCGTCGTGTGCATCCGCGAGTCCCAGGATCCGTTCCAAGCTGCAGCTTGAGGCGTTTTCCCGGTGTATTCGAGGCGTCTGCATCGGCTGACGACGTGGTCGGTAGTGGTTTCTTCGTCTCCGCAAAATGGACAGGTTGGGTCGTCCCCTTACAACTCCCACCTCCGGCTCTGGGTCAGGAGGCAGCCCGTTCGTGCCTGGAAAAGCAGGGCGCTAGCCCTGTATCCCCTGTACCAGAGGTATACGGGGCGGGCTCACTCTCGTGCTTTCGGTAGAGCTCGAGGCTCTGTTTCTTCTCGGTCGCCCTCTGCCAATGATAGGTTCCGGCCTGTGTCACCTCTTCGCGAATCGGTTTCGTCCATTCTCTTTCCGTGGTCGCCTGTTGCCTGGCCACCCCCCCCCCCCCTTCCCCGCTGAATTTGTAATCTATGGAATTAAGCTTCTTTATCCAGTTTGTTTTCGTTCCTTTGTAATTTAACATGGTAATACATCATTCTCGCGATGCTCTCCGGCGGGAGAAATTTCAATATTCTCATGTAGTGTAGCTTTGGACCTGGGACCAGCTAAGGAAGCTGCAGTCCAGGGCCTCAACCCTAAGAGCAGAGGAAGAAAGCCCCATTGCATTGGCGTATTATTTTTTTTTTTTGTATTATTCCCGGATAACAGTTGCGGAGGGGGCAGAGGAAAAGTTGGGAAACCTGTAGCGTCCTGCCCCTTCAGCATGGACGTACCGACCTGGGGGGCAAGGGGGGCGCTTGCCACCCCCCCCCCGTTCTCAGAGTTGGGGGGCAAGGCATGTGTTTTGCCCCCCCCCCCCCTCTGAAACAGCCACCACTGGGCAGGGCAAACACTGTCCGGCGGCGCCCAAGGGATACCAAGGGCACCGCCCACCGGCCCTGGGAGGGGGGGTCTGGTTTGCCCCCCCCCCTCAAAAACAAGTTGGTACGCCACTGCCCTTCAGTTCAATGTAACTCCTGATAATAGAACTTCAAGCAGCGGGAGAAGTCGGGAGCCCTGCCTAATGTCACTTCCTGTAGCTTGTTTACTTCGAGTGACCTTGTCAGCACTTACAGAAGCGAGGCCTCCGCCTCTCAGGGGAGTCCCCCGTCCTAGAGGCACTCTACCTCGTCCCACTATGAAGTCCGCGTTTGCTGGTGGATTGTCGCGGAGCCTTTTGTGGTTGTTAGCAAAAGTCCCTGACTACCCCCTCGTCTCGACGGGAGCGGAAAGCGCTCCGGCGGCACCACCGATAGACGAACAAGTACAGAAACACTGCACCGGCATGTGTTTTCAGTTGTCGCATCAGCTTGCACAGACGTTAGCCGCGCAAAACACTGACAAATGATTTCGTAGTTGTATTTTTTTTTTTTTTCACTGGCCGGTGGAAGCTGAACACGGAAAACTTGAGCCGCTCTTCGAGAAACAGAACCAGATGCGGGTGTGCTGGGCGTCGTATAGTTTCCAGGCTACTATTGTCATTGCAGAGGGCTTTTAAAACCTCAAATCTTTACTTCGATAAAAAAGAAAGAAGAACGTTTGGGGTGACGCTGCTTGGAGCACTCAGCACTCTAAGTGTTCTCTTGCCGCCTGGTCTTTCAGCGCAGTACCGCGTTTGCAGGCTGCCTTTGCCGCGGGATCCTCTGATTGAAAATTTTCCTGGTTAGAACCAGATGTGTCCCAAACATCCCTTCCTTTTACCACTGTAAAAGCCACGTCCCTATTCACGAGAAGGCACACGTGGCTCTCATTCGCAGTCTACGTAGCGTTTTTCAATTAAGATGGAGAATTTTACTCTTCCCCAGACGGCGCATATGGGAATAATTCTCGATATTTTATTGCCGCACGGAACGTCGTGTTCGTTATGATGATAGGTTCAACAAACACATGAATCTCCACCCCCTGGCCTCTGATTGGCTCTACTGGGTTAAGGGCGTGCACATGCAACGCAGTGGTATAAATTATATGTATTCTACGTTTGGTTGGTCAACTATTTTCATCACCTGTGACGTCGTTCATGTGGAAAGAGAAAAATATATGCGCCACCAATGAACACCGTCCGGCTAAAGCTTCCATGTTGAGTGAGGTGTCTATAAGAGTTCAAAATTTCCAAGATATTTATCTGGTTCTAAAATTCCGCTTCGAGATGTCCGGTCGGAAGCACCAAAGTGGTGCGTCTAAACGAAAGGCAAAGTTAGCGAGAGAAGAGCACGAGAAGAAACTACCAAAAATGACAAAATATCTAGTGAATGCAGCTTCCGCGGAGTCGCACGATTGCTCCACCGTGAGTCCTCATTTGAAAATCCCCAGTAGCATTAGTACAGACACCGCTCCTGCGAAAGACTCGTCTACTCCACCCTGCCCTCGACTTCCTGATGAGCGGCAAGCATCCACTCTTCCTGGTCCTCCGGATCCTGAACAAGGGATACCCACCTCACCAATTCCTACTGGTGAGCAACAGACGCCGATTGCGAAAGACTCGTCTACGCCACCCTCCCTCGACTTCCTGATGAGCGGCAAGCATCTACTCTTCCTGGTCCTCCGGATCCTGAACAAGGGATACCCACTTTCACCAATTCTTATTGGTGAGCAACAGACGTCGATTGAGCACTGTCCTGTTCCGCAGCAAGCGACGTCGATTCTACCTGGCCCAGCCCCTACCGCCGAGCTCCACGCGTCCGTTCTCCCCTATCCGATCTCCTCTGCTGCTGATCAACGAGCACCAACCCTCCCCGGTCAGATTCCTGCTGCTGACGAGCGCCTTCAAACGACACTCCAAGAGCCCTTTCACCTGTTCCCTGGGAGTTTGGATCATCGTCCTGCCACCCACGACGTGGGCCTCGAGAAAAAGGATCAGCTGCCTTCATGTTTGGACGGAAACCTGGCAGCTCACAAGCATCATGAGGTAGGCTCCGTGACTGCCCGTGACCCAGCTAACTGGCCGGCTGTTATTACTGACCGGTTTCGGGGTGAATGCATCGAGAAGGGACCGATGTATTTTCAAAATCGGGCAGAGACTTTTCCGTCTTCCGAAAGACAATACAAAAGCCAGAAACGCTATATGTCACCTGCTCTTTTTGCGCGAAAGGCTGTAAATGGGGAAGCGTACGAGAGGCACTGGTTAATGTACTCGAAGTCAAAAGGTTCCGTTTCATTGTTTCATGTGCAAACTATTTTCGACCCCGAGCAACCCGAGTTCCTTCACCAGGCATGGCTTTTGTGACTGGAAAAGAGGAGAGGAAAAGGTTTGCGCACATGAAAACAGTGTCGAACACAGGACCTCCGTGGCGGCATGGCTATCCCGCTCTAATTCGGGCAATACCGTTGACAAGGAGCTCGTCAAGCACCTCGTCACTCAGACCGCTTACTGGACAGAGATATTAAAGCGCGTGGTCGTCGTGGTCAAGCTTTTAGCTGAACGAAGCCTAGCGTTTAGGGTAAGTGAGGAGGTTTTTGGTTCCCCGCGAAATGGAAATTATATGGGAGTGCTTGAAGCCATTGCCCAGTTCGATCCCTTTCTGGGCGAACACATTAAGCGCCATGGAAACAAGGGCAAAGGCCACCCATCATACATGTCAAAAACAATTTGTGACGAATTTATCGAGCTTATGGCAAAGGCCGTCAAAGACCGTCTTGTTGACGAGGTTAAACGGGCAAAATATTTCTCTTTAATAATTGATTCGACTCCAGACCTTACCCACGTTGACCAGCTGTCAGTTGTTTTACGCTACTGTTTAAAGGAGAAGTGCATGAACGCTTTCTTGGATTTGTTCCGATTGAATCGCATACAGGGTTGTATATTTTCGATACCGTGATGTCTCTCTTGACAACCAACGGCATCTCGATTGACGACTGCAGGGGCCAGGCGTATGACAACGCGAGTAATATGTCGGGGAAGTCACAAAGGACTGCAAGCGCAAGTTAAACACCTCAACAAGTTGGCCGTTTACGTCCCGTGCGCAGGCCATTCACTAAACTTAGTTGGCGCGTGTAGCGTCGACAGTTGCCTTTTCTTAGAATCACGATACATTTGGGGGCCCTGACAAGAGGCCTGCAAACGTAGGCGAGCCGAGGCTGAGCGGCTTCGTCGAGCCAATACAAACGCCCGAAGAGTGCGAGCAGCGGCGGCGGGCCATCCAAACGCCCGAGCAGAAAGCTCCCGCCGACGTCGACTCGCGGAGATTTCGACGGGCCGGCCAAACCGCCAAACGCCAGAGAAGAAGGCTGCCGAGGCCGTGGCGTGGTGGCGCAGATCGCGCGGCTAATGTCGAATTCAAACGGCAGTTTGTGAACAGCACGCGCGACGTGTGGGACCGCCTCCCTTTTCCTACTGAACGGATACAGTAATGTGACTCCCAAACACGCGCCGTTGCTGCGCGCAAAATTAAAAAAAAATAAAAAAAATGCAAGCCTCGGCTCGCCTACGTTCTTGATATTTAATGATGAAGATGTTCTCGTCGTTTCAGTGTCGTATAGCAACGATGAAAGCCATTTCTGAAGTATTACACTCCGCTTAGCAATGGTAGCGGACGAAATGATAGATTTGCTGGCCTCTGTTGCAGCGGGCGTTTTCATGGAATTGCGTCGGTAAGCGAGCGACAAAAACAAGTGCATCGCCATGGCCGCAGAGGCCTCCGCTAATGTGCGTTTGTGAAGAACCCAGCTTAGTTCAGAGGGTGAAAATGCCGTAAAATCACACCACGTCATGCAGATCAGTGATGACGACGACCTGAAGAGCGACAACGACCCTGTTGTCCAGATCAGTTAGGACGACGACCTCAAGAGCGACGACGACCCTGTTGTCCAGAGCTCGGAACATCTGCTCCTCAAAGGAAGATAAAGAAAGTGAAGAACAGGCTGTCATCGCCGACCTCAAAAAGAATGGCTACACCAACAGCTTCATCAGCCGTGTTGCCCGTCGTCTTGGTCTTGAGCACCCACAGAATAGTACGCAGTCCCGCCCTAACAGCGAAACTCTGGCCTGTACGCTGGCCAAAGAGGGTATTCAGGTGGCTCACAAACCTGTTTCGACACTTGAGCGCCTCGTCCGAAAGGCCGTCCAGCAAGAAAAAATCACAAGGTGTTGTGTACCGCGGGGATTTCCATAGACCCCCCTAGGGGGGTATAGACCCCCCCCCCTCATTTTCCTAAACACCCCACTCTAAAAAAAAAAAATTTTTTTTTTTAGATTAAGTAGAAAACACCACCTTTCAGGTGTATATATAGAGAAAGGGAAACATACATTACGGGTATGAGCATTTGGTTAATAGACGTCTGTAATTTAGCTAGTGGACTAAAAAGAAACAGTTTTATATTTTATCTAGCCTCGCCTCGCATCGCCTCCCATGGGTGTACTGCGATCCCCACTTTACGTCATCAAATTTTGCAAAGGAGAGATTCAATGAAAATGATCGCTTTTGTCTATGAAATTATAATAATAATAACAGTTTATTTCCATTACACCTAATGGTGGAGCCAAGAAAAAAGCCGCAACAAAGGAGTTTCTTGGCCAGTGGCGTTGCGTGCGAGTAACCTTGAGTCCCACTAGTGCCAGTAAGCTCGTGTAAAGTGAAAAACATCCCAATTGAATATCGTTGCACCACCCCTTTAAATAGCCCCCTGAAGAAGGTGCCGAGCCGGCACCGAAACGTTGGGACCCTACGATCTTTTAGGGATTGGTTGGCGTTTGCCCTTTATTTATAACGTTGGACCCAACCAGGCAGACGTCTGCCGAAATGTTCACCTTCAAACCTGAAAAGCATTATCGGCGTAGTACAGGCCAGCATGAGAAACAAATCGTACGCCGTCGAGATAAGTCGTTTCATTATTATTATTATTGAGGTTGTCAGGTAATCAAATAATTGCATGTCTATCGCGATTTCGCAGTATTTTGCTTTTTTTCCCTTTGGGATACATCAAACTCCGTAAATGTGCTCTTTTGGTGAAGATCTCCATCGAACCCGCGATGCGAGTACAATCTGTAAAATGCATCGTAATTTTAATAACCGTAGACTAGTGTTTGTGTTTTACCCCTCTTGTAATCATTGATTTACGTTGAACCCGCGATGCTAATTCAATGTAAAATACATCGTAGTTATAAGAACTTTAGACAACTTAGAAGACCCCTCTTTTAATTGCCTTCATCTATCGAAGAAGAAATAACATACAAATATATTTAAAAAGATTAATTGGGATATAAATAAACAGATGGTTTGGCCCTTTTCTTTTTCTTTTACATCTAGGCCATTGTTCGCCAGTACTAGATGTACTCACCTTGTTTTATCCAGTTTTTTCGCGCTTTGGGGTCTTGCGGAAATTTGACGAAACTGCGAGAATCTTTCTCCACGCGACGGTTACAACCAGGTACGAAGCACCCTCCCATAGCGCGAGTCCGCAAACAAAATTTGGGATCTCAGCCGATCGCCTGAAGTGCTTTTTCTCACGGGCGCAATGCGATCTTTAGCAGACGATCATCTCGATCGACGCCCGGACTTTCGATAAACCATATTTTGCATCGCACCCCACTAGGAATTCTTATAAGTGTCTGGAACTCATTATATTTCAAACAAATGCAATATCAGAATATCGTCTTTATTCACACGATTCAAACGACGGCGCCGGCTTGTGGCAGACGGCACACTTCTTGTATTCTTCCATGGTAAACCGGAGACACGATAAAATAAAAAAGGACGAAACAGCAACAAAGGCTCAAACACAGCTTCTAGTTTATTTGGAACCATAACCGCTCCTAAAGCCGAAACACCTCCTCTCTACTCGGTCACCGACATCTCAGACCGAACCAATATGACACGTGCTACCTCCTCCTTTCACACCAGGCACGTAGCCAGGGGGCGGCCCATGGAGCCCGGGCCACCCCCGAAATCTTCCATTTTGCTGGGGCCTCCCTGTCCCCCTCCCCCTCATACAGCATTTTGTCATGGGTGCCCCCCCCCCCCCCGAAACAAAATCCTGGCTACGTGCCTGTTTCACACCACCAAACACAACGACCCCAACGACTCCAAGGTAACAGGCATCTGAAACACAAACCCTGCTAACGTTAAAAAAACAACCCCCCCCCCCCACACCAAAAAAAAAAAACTAGTAACACATGTTTTTTTTTTTGTTTTTTTTCACACCAAATTAAAAGCTAACCTTGACGACCTCCATTCAGAGACGACCAGCTACACCCGATAACAGGCAGCTCAAACACAACCCTGCTAACGTTCAATCCCCCCCCCCCCCCCCCTTTCCCTTCCCAACCCCTTTTCCACACACAAAACAAAAGTTTTTTTTAGAGACGCAGAAAGCGCTTCAGTTCACTATCAAAAGCCAAGGACGGTGGGTGTGCTTACGCAGTTGCCACGCGCCAAAATAGACAATGAACTCTCCTACCATTTTCTTTCTCAGTTATGCAAAACCTGGGTATCCTCCCACTCCGGCTGACAGTCATTACAGTCTACAACATGTTTCGCTATTTCTGAATGCTGCGCCTTGTCTTTTACTGCCCTTTTATGTTCCAGCAACCTTTCAACCACCAGCCTCGCCTGTGCTTTTTACCCTTTCTACGTTGATTCCTGTATTCGTCGTCTGCTGCAGGTGCATCTTTGCAGGACCGAAACTTGCAGTCGTAAATGATTTCAGAAACAAGCGATTACCGGCACACTTCTGTCGAAACATATATGACATTCAAGCTTTCTATATCTGTGGTTTTTGAGAAGTTTAAATCCTACTCCTGATATTTGAACGGTCGGGTTTCCGTAGCGAAACCTAGCCACATGTATTTGTCCATAACAACGACCCTAGCAACGGTTTGTTCGGACCCGTGACATCACACTTACGGAGTCAGGAAAAGATTAGTACAACAGCAAAAAGGAGGTTAGAAGGTTGGTGGAAAAGGTCCAGTGAAGTGTAACATTACACGAAATTCGGGATTTATGCTTATTAACACGGGACAATATTTAGTACAAAATTTTTAAACTGATATAAACTAGGCTAGGCGGCGCAAGCTGCCACCGGTTACAAAGCGAACCGCCAATATTCGTCCATCTATTCATCCTTCCATCCGCCTTCCAATTCGCCAAACAGCGAGTCCTTTTTCTATCGCGCGTAACACACGGTTAATTTTTTATTCTTTAGGTACTTTCATCTCTGCGAAAGCAATTTTCATGTCATGCCGAACGTTTGTATCGTCACGACGTGCCGTAACCAAACGATGAAGGCTGTGCGAAAGGTGCGAAAGAGGCTGCGGTTTTTTGCTTTGCCTGTGGGGGAGCCACGCAGAAGCGCATGGTTACGTTTCGCCGGGCGAGAGGACACCAAAAACCTGCCCCGCACACCCCGTTTCTGTGCCGAACATTTCGAGCCACGTGCGTACCTGGGCAATGACCCCCGTACTTCAGGTCTTCGTTGGAATTCTCTGCCGACGCTTCTCCCCGCCGTCGACGAGACTCCTGCACCTCCGCCAAGGCGCCGCAGAAACCAGGTGAGTGTTTCGACAATTCAATGATTTTTAGGAGCTTCGCGAACACCGCATCGGGTTGCGGGATACGGCTGCTAACTTCGTACTCAAACACGATTCCATGAGCGCCCGTGACCACGAAGACGACGAAGAAGCATGTACGCAGTCGCTGTTCGCGACGTCGTGAACCTCGACCGGAAATTGCTATACGCACGGTGCGAAGTGCTCCAGGCACCATACTTTAGCTAATCAAAATATTTGTTTCACGTTAGCACGGTAAATTATTAAACCCTGTAAACAGCAACAATAATTTACGTCAAGTTTCCGGCGAAAAGTTCGCAATGGAAACCCAACGAACAAGAGATGGCGCTCAAATAGCTGACCGGAAGTCGTTCTGGGAACTGTGATGCTGTGATTCCGAGCGTTGGTGTTGCTGGGGGTTGCTTTGAACACGGCTTATCATAGTGGCTTTGAACACAGTGTATGATAAACTGTGGCTTTGAAGACCTGTGGTATGGTGGCCTGTGGTGTGTAGATTCCGTTCTTCGGTCTGCCACGCCGATCTCGACGCGCAGTCCTCCATGCCACCGGGCACACCGGACCGTAAGCGCAGGGGTACGTCGCCCCTGCACGTACAACACAAGCGCCAACGCAAAGCCCAAGCGGACCGACTACGCCGTCTGCACGAACCCGCCGACGTCCGGGAGAAGAGACTGGCTCTCCGAAGACAGCAGTATGCGGACCGTACGCGTCGATCGAAAGAAGCTGCGGTGACTGCGGCCGAGACCGCCGAGGCCCGGGAGAAGAGACTGGCCCTCCGAAGACAACAGTATGCGGACCGTCAGCGTCGAACGAGGGAAGGCGGGGTGGCTGCACTCGAAGCTCCCGAAACCGCCGAAGCCCGGGAGAAAAGACTGGCTCTTCGGAGACAACAGTATGCGGACCGTAAGCGGCGAGCGAGGGAAGGCGTGCTGGGTGCATCCGAGAGCGCCGACGCCCGGAAAAACGGAGTGGCTCTCCGAAGACGACGTCCGGACCGTAGGCGGCGATCGAGGGAACTTGTGGTAAGGCTCATCTCGTTCAACGCGCCCAGGTCCTCCATGCACATGCTCGCTGACCTGATGTGCAAGCACAGGGCGGTTCGCGGTTGGGCGGTCTCTGCCAGTGCCTCCTAGATGAGTTACACTATGCCTGTCGGCTCCGAGCACTAGCAAGCGGAAGGGAGAGGGCAAATGGTACGTGTGGCTGCCGTGCGGTGGAGCCACCTAGGCGTACAAACCTGCCGTGTAGTGAAGCCAACCATCTCTTCCGTAGGAAGTACAATGATGTCGCCCCAGCAGCACCGACAGCAAGAAATCTAAATGTCCTTGACCGACAGCTCGGGACCAGCTCGCCGTTTTCAAGCGGAATATTACTTCTTATTCTCCTACCTTTTCACCCGCACACGACCTGGCGCAAACTATTTCTATGCGCGCGATTCACGGTGACTGCCAAAGCCCCAAACTGCCACCAAAGCAGACGGTCAAGCGGCCAAGCGTTCTCCGCATTCGCGCTGCAAAAGCGCAGCCTGGCCGTGCTTGTTTCGAAGTTTCGTATTTTGTCTCAGAAAAACTCGTTTGAATCAGGGCGGTCACATCCAGAAAAGTGTTCCACATGTTAAAAAAACATATATATATGATATATCTTCAATAATAATGTAAATACAACATGCTAGACAAATATAAAAAAAACGAACGTCCACCAGGCGGCGCTACCTAGCCGTACGTGCGTGTTGTGAGGTGAAGCATCGGGCCTGGACACCTCTTGGAGAGAAGCTGACAGGCATAGTGTAACTTATATAGGAGGCACTGTCTCTGCGCATAGTAGAGCATCGCAGATGCAATTGTAATTAAAGTTTTGGCTGGGCATGTCGCCGCCCAGTTATTAAGGTTCGGCCCCATCCAACCGTGCCGTGGCCGTCGCCACTCGAAATCCGCGCTACCCCGCTCCCCTCTCTTTCTTCGCCAGCCGCGAGCAATGTGAGGAAGATACGTCAGCGCTTTCTTGGGGCTCGGTTGGCTTAAGGGGATACTGAATCCAAACTTGAAATATACAGAAAACATAAAGAAATAACTCGAAAAGAATCGGCTAAAACTGTAATTGATAATCGCATTGTTGTATTTTAAGCGGAGAACGTGGGATGCATGATGCAAGTTATTCAGGACATGGAAGCACAACAAGCCAGTCTGATGGCACAGTTAGCGCGGCTAAATTAAGCGTAGGCAACTCGAGCCGTTGCAACACAAGTCTCCAAGACGCTAGTCTCCGCTCGCCATGGCCACACGCAGCAACAGCAATCGCCCCCGCAACCGGGCAGTGGCGTGTCGGCGCCCCCGACATCCTGCGATAGAACTGCCACACTCTAGGGCAATGCGCGGCTGAGCTCGCCAATGTATTATACCGCATCGGTAAGCCTACTCTACTCCTGCCGCAGGAACCGCCTGGGCCTGTCAGGCTACACCAGCTCTTTCCAACCTACGATAGAACACAGACACGCCAGGGACCCGCTCAAGCTGCGGTTTTCGTACGAAAAGGCCTGCCACAAACACAGATTGACATGACGCAGTACTGTGACAAATTTTGGAAAGTTCTCGCGGTGCGTATGACATTAGGGAACAGACACACGATTCTCGTGTCCTACTATGCAAGACCAGCATCGAGCTACTTCCGACGAGGCTACGACAGGTGCACTGGATACCAATGGATGTGGGACCTCCGAAGACAATACCCTAAAGGTTACACGTTAGTAACAGGCAATTTCAACGCACGCCAGCCAGACTGGGGCCATCCCAGCGCAGGCGCGAGAAGAACTCTACTTTGAGAAACTGCCAAAGCTGCCTGCCTCGCACTTGTAAACGATCTCGACTACCCGACCAGGCATGGACTTAAAGGGGTACTCCGCCGTTTTCTTCATAGTCCCCGATTTGCCTAAAACCTTGCTAAAAACACCAACAAACGTCGCTGAAATAGCAACCCAAACATTTGGACAAAATAACTTTTTTTCGCGAAGTTACAGAATTTACAATTTTGGTCCCCATCATGTTTTTCAAAGTGAAAAGCTCTACTGGCAACATTGAAAAAGTGACGTCATGGGTGGGCAGGGGTTCACTCTTTGGGCTGTAGACTTTCTTCCCAACTGATTACAAACAGTTTTATGGTGTCAAATTAATGCTTTGGAAAGTCGCTCCAGCTCCCGCGCAGCAGCACGATACAAATGCTCGCATAGTTCATTTTTAGACTGCCCGCTCGAACCACATGCCTGCCCACCCGTGACGTCACGGCAATGAAAAGCGCGGGTTTATTCAAACCTTGGTTTTGGCGTCATTTTCATGGCCGATTTCACAATAACTATTCTGAATTTCGCGATACTAAATAGCATACCGGAAAAAGTAAAGGATGGCGATTTCGAAAATATAGTTAGTTGGGGTTGCTCAAAAAATCGGCGGAGTTCCCCTTTAACATGAGAAACACCAGCACACGCATGCGTCCTTCACACGCAACTGACTGAGACGTCTTCAGATCTACCGTTGTAATGTGCAAGGCAACGTTGCCCATCGTCGAGAAGCTGCGAAGAGCCAAGCAAGATTTTACGAGGCAGATCGAGGTGCTCAAGGGGGCCCCGTTCCTGATAAGCATCTGTGCAATCTATGGGAAACGCACCGGCAACTGCACGACCACTACCTTCGTAACGGCAGGTGGTTCAAAGAGGTCCTGAAGGTGAGGAACAGGACGGCACAAGCGCGCCACTATGCCAGACGCCTATCAAGATTGCAGTGGTTTAGCCACTGCGCTTCCTTCAATAAGTCGGGAGCAAGGAAACTATATGGCACCTACCGAGCGATGACTGGCAAGACCAAGGGACCCAACGCGGCCCGCACATTCTTCTTGCAACCTGCATTCTTCTTGTGCGGGCCGCCTTGTGCGGAGCTGCTTTGTGCGGGCCGCACAAGGCGGCCCGCACATTCTTCTTGCAACCTGTCGCGTTTCCAGACCCAAACATGTATCTGCCGTGCAGGCCTGAAGATGACCGAGCCCACAACTCCCCAATTACGCTGCAGGAACCCACGCTGGCGCTACAATTGGTCAACGTGGGCAGCACATCGGGAAGGACGATATTATGTGGTGTATGCTACGTAATCTATGTGAAGAAGGCGGACTCCAACTCCTAGACGAACTCAACACACTGTGGATGTCGGGCGACCTCCCTGCGGAAAGGAAGCACTCGATGGTCCCCCGATCCCGAAACCTGGTAAGAAGCCCGACCGCATACAGAACTTTAGACCTGTTTCTTTGACTTCGACGTTCTGCAAACTACTCGAGAGGATGGTCCTCACCCGACCGACTTGTCTTTTGGGGGACACCGGAGGCAAAAAATACTATGACGATGCTCAAACCGGGTTTCGTTCTGGGCTGTGCACGCACGATAGTTTATACCTCCTCCACGACCTCTTTGGCAGCAGTCACAGGGGAGGAGTCAAGATTCCTGGCGTACTGGCGGCAGTCGATCTTGGAATGGGCTTCGCTGTGCGCGTGACTGGGTCGAGGGGTGCGGGGCTGGCACTTGCATAGTCAGTTTCGGGAAATGCTGCCTAAAGGACAGAACGTATGAGATGAGCACTGACATCCGCAATCCGTGCATTTCCACCAACGCAGTGGCGTTCCGCAAGGGGCGATCCAGGTGCTGACGAGTAGCTCAGGCAACTTAAGTTTAGGTGGAAACAGCAACTGCACGTCGTTAGGCGAATTGGCAACCGCTTCGGTGGCGCTGGAACGCGCATACTTTGCATTCTTACTCGAGCCATCCTCCCATCCAAGGCGTGCCACAGAGCCGCGTGTTTCAACTTTATGCACACGCAACACCAAGGTCTAGAGAATCTACACCGAGAGAGCTTACGCACTATTACGGGGCTACTTAAGCACACGCGAGCGGAGGAACTATACCGCTACATGGGAGCAATGATATACCAGTCGTCGTCGTTGTTGGTGGTTGCTTGCGTGTGCGAGCAACCGCCAACGACGACGACTGGTATCTTTAGCACGCTGGTGCATCATGCGGCTTAGCACGCCTCACTGGGAATTACCGCCACTACCACCTCCATACACCCACCGTGGGAGGACGTGTCCACACGAGTGCCCCAGCCTCTGTCCGGGCAGAGCAGCAAAGAACACCACGCAAGCGAGCGCGCGGAGCTAACTAAAGGAGCGATCCTCCTTGATGCGGCACAGGGTGAAGACACAATACGCGCTACGCCGGCTTGCATCAATGGCCTCACGTGCAACACAGGCCATTCAATTTCCCGAGAATCCGAGCGTGTGCCGTATTGAACTCAAAGCCATATTCATAGCCACGGCAAAACATAAAAGCATTCCGACGCAACAGACGGCAAGTTCACAATTTTCACGGACTGCAGAGAGGTTGCCGTCTGGCTCGTTTGTACACCTCGCACGGGCAAAAGCATGCCATTGCATCGAGGCTAACTGCCACCTGCTGCAAAGTACTCGCAACATTTTGGTGCCAGTAAACTGGGTCCCGGGACTTGCAACTGGAATCGACAACGAGCCGCGCATACGTGGGAGAGCGGCGCCAGGAACACCACTCCGACCCAAGCTTCCCGTTCCTGCTGGCGCCACACGACCTCCGCCAGACGTCAAGGCGCCGGTCAAACGAGCGGCAAAGCAGCGACTACGAGATGGCATACCCCATGACCCGGCGCCCCTGCCTCGTGGGCGTCTGTGTGGCGTGAAGTCCTCCTATACAAAGCGCACGCGTGATTTACTGAAAACATGCCAGCCAAGTGGCACACCCTACGTGCCCAAGAGAGGACGACAGCAACATGCAAATGCCGAGCCCCCTCAACCCTGGTTCAGTGCTCCTAGTGCAGCTCTGGTGCTGGACCATCCGTACACTACCTACTCTGGGACTGCCCTGGGCTGCAGCTGCAGCGACTCCAGCACGTCCCCACCGGCAGGGGCCGGATTAAGGTACGGGCTAAGGGGGCTGCAGCCCAGGGCCCCCGACTCTCTGGGGCCCCCATAACAAAAGCACGTAGGAAAAAAAAAAAAAAAAAGCGAAACCTAAAAATATTTTGGAAAGCGACGTTGCTTTGCCGCAACATTCGAGAAGAGGGTATCCAAAGATAATGGCGATGTCAGCGAGGCCAAACGCGCACTGGCGTAGCACACTCCTATCCCTGGACAAAGCCGGCCTTTTGGGTGGGTGACCAGCCTTAGGGTGTTTGTTTGCCTTTCTTTTGAAAGCGGCTTCGAGAACGCAGAGAAAACACGCGAGGGCCCCACAATCTGAAATTTTTCGCTCCTCTTTTTTTTTTTTTTTTTTTTTTGTCAGGAAGGGAAATGTCATAAGCACCTCCCCTTTCACCCTACTCGGGCTCGTGTCTCGTGCGCGCAAACACGTGTTTTTGAGCAGCGCTTACACTTTGAAAGTGCGGCCTTCGACGCTCCTAGGGAAGGGGACAAAGCTGCTAGCCGCCTCCGCGGCGGTCTTGCAGATAGTGCTCCATAGTTGAAACCAGGCGGGAATGGTCAATTTTTTTTATATTTTGAGGCTACTTTCTATTGATTCAGAAATAAAGGAAACTGCAGTATTTCCCAGGTTCATTGCCTTAACCAGACATCATTATCATCGTCATCGTCGCCATCATCATCATCATTAGGGCCCCTAAGGCGTCCTTAGCCCAGGGCCCCGAAATGCCTTAATCCGACTCTGCCCACCGGCATCGGTAGCCTCCACGAGTGGATCACTCCACCAGCATCGACCGGCAAACTTCCTTCCCCTCTCTCCCCCTCCCCCACTCGGGTCACGGCATCATCCTAATCAAAATAAAGATTTATAATAATAATAATAAGTTTAAGCAGATGACTATATTTTTCGATCTAAATGCCAGAATTTGGCAAGCGCTTAAATATCGGCAGTCGAAGAGCTTGATGCATCTAGGGAGATCTGGTGCGGTCTTGGCGTCGTCGTATCGTGCAGGGCCAAGCGTATCGTAGCTATTAGCGTGTCCACTTGGAGGCGTCGCTCGCGTTACAAGCTTGCTTAGTCAAAGTACTTGAGGGCTGTAGCATGTCGCGGAGACGGTGGAGCGGCCTCGTGTACGATGGTCGATCAGCACGACGGGAGCGGAGGATATGATGATGTTAATGAGGGCGAAGACACTGCCACATCTCCAGCGGCCACAATGACCGAGAAGAGATTCGGCCTAGAGTCATATTTGTATGACCCCGTCTGCCTTCTTCATTGTCCGCAACAGGTAACGGAGCTTATTCGCGAACCGATCTTTAGACAAAAAAGGTGTGCATGACAAAACCTGGAAACATCCATATTCACGAAGCAAAATTATCGTAAGTTTTGGTAAGTTACATGAGATCCTTCGACAGTTCCACAGGTGTACGCACTTTTACGATCAAATGCAGAGGGCTGGCAACATCGCTCGTCATCGCGACGACCAATAGACATATCTATGTGCACTCCACGCGCGTGCCGGCTTCAAGCAGCAAGAGTAAAGAAAAAGTCCTTGAAAATTAACGCCGCGGGAGACAAAAGCTGGAATTAAGGATACCTGAACAAGCTACAATGACAACGATCCCACTGACCGAGCGACCGCCAAGGACTAGCCAGGAACGCTAGGCTTAGCAAGGCACTTTGATGCAACGTTGCTCCAACGACCCTGACCAAGACCATCCCATGCGACCGACTGGCTTGCTGAATGGAATGTGCCCACGCGACCTCGGTGGACCCTTCCCGCATAGATAGTTCGAACCCTGGCCTCTTTTTCGAGGTAAGAAGGCCGGTCTTTCCCCTCGTCCTTCCTGGATCAATTTCAGATGCAGCGGTGATGAACACTCTTGTCGAAAGGGTACACATATCTTTTTTGTGTGGTATAGTTTTTTAGAGCTCAAATAAATGCCACATGAATTGCCTTTGCAACATAGGTGTGTACACTTTCTTTAGTATGTCCATTTCATTCCGACATGACGGTACGCCAGCACATGTCAAGTTGGAGCAGTTTTTGGGGAGCTACTCAGTGCCGGTCCAACCTTTCTTTGCCTAGCGTCACGTCGGCGTCGAGTTGTGGTTCATAAAATTAGTTTTAAAAGATAGTTCCCAAAGCAGTCACCAAGGGCGCGGTGCCAATGCGGTTCCGCCCCTGCTGTGAACAGGTATTTACGTGGCTCTTGCATACGCTCCTTTAGTTCAAATATATCTTTCTGGAAGTTGGCTTCCTCCCACATCCCCGAAGCCACGAAAAACGCCACAGCTATTTGTTTACACAGGCGCAGCGTTGCAAAACAGTGCAGGCCATCTCCTTCTAGCAACAATGTTAGTTTTGTCGACTTTGTAGCGATCGAGTTTGTGGGAGCCGATCAAGGCGACCTTCTCGTCGTTGTTAGAGGTGGGCATTCGGGACCGTTTAAATCGTGATTAGTTCCTAGAGTCAACGTTACGTCACATGGACAGAATCCCCAAACCACCCCAAGCAAGCGCTGCCGGAAAGACTACCCAAAACTGAAACCCATGGTGGCCAACTCTGCTGTGACTTTCTTCGCCAAGGCGTCTCTGTACTACGTTCATGCCTAAGTAATCTCTATGAGTGAGCATACTTCCGTTGTGGCGCTGCTGTTACTTCGCGGATGATAGCTTCACAGACTTCCACGAGGTGGTTTTTGGTTTTTGATTAATTCAGTTTAAAATGTGTTTTCTTGCATTTTCCTTTGAAATATTGGTATTTGGTGAAGTCTAACTTTAATCTGCTTTATGTTGAAACAAAGAGATGAACTCCAAAATTTGGTTTCGATACCCCTTCCAAGCCCCTTGATAAGGGCTTTATTTACAAGTACCGAAAACCATTGTTGTGGAAATACGCTATACACGTGCCATGATCAAGTTCTTTGTCGCCATTCGCTTCTGCGGTTTGCATCATAGGGTTAAAAGTAATAAACGAGCGAGTTTCTTGATCATCAGGGTCCCGGTCAATGGCAGCATCGAGAAACCTATGGCGACGGCACCGCCTGCCGCCTATTGCCGCCTTTTTTGGAGCGTAGGTTTGGAGGAAATCTGAGCAAGCAGCAGCAGCCAGTGTGCGTCGTTGGCGCTAAAGAGATCTTTACGCGGCCCGACGACAAGGAAAGTGTTCGAAAAAGGACAAGAAAGCTGCAGCACTTTCGCAAGTACTGGCGGCGGAAGAAAGCGAATGCTCTCACGCATGCCACCGACGACAAAGGGAGTTCTAAAACTAGCAAAAAAAAGGCTGTGTCTGTTTGCAAGTACTGGCAGCAGAAGAAGCAGGAAGGTGCCCAACGTTTGCTGGCACAACCGGGACAGCCTACTGTGAGCGACAGCGACGTGCGATACAGGAATGCCAGGCTTGCTAAGTGAGCGGCCGCAGCCTGCGAGCGTCGGTGACGTAAGAACCAGTACGAGGCACAACGTTTGTTAGATGACGCAGCAGAATATGGTCTGCCCACTCTTCAAACGGTGCTCGGGATTTCCGTGCAAGTTTGTCTGCTCTTTTGCGCACTTCCTGTGTTTGTTTGCCCGCCAAATGCATCCACGTGCGTTTGTGTCCCCTCGACCTCGGCCAATGATGGCGCGCATTCTCTATGTTATGAGCACCGCAACTGGGGAAACTGAGGCTCAAGAACGGTGGGCTCAAGGCTCGGTGGGCGATCCATGCACCATATTCGGGGATGAGACATACTCCATTTCTGGGACTTCTCTTCTTTGACTCTTTTGGGTACGATTTAACCCTGTAATGCCCACAGTGAAAACGTCATATGAAAATTGAGAAACTTTTATTATCTGGCTGCATCTGGTTTTACAGATTAGAAATACAAAAAAATCTGAGTTTCTTTTTCAGACTTAGAAAATACCCAATGTATCAAATATGATACACTGGGTAGTTAGTGAACTCTATTTATGAAAATCGTAAAAGCAGTTGCGCTCTTCGTTGAAGCACAGATAGCCATTACACTTGCAGCATGTAATGAAACTGAACTTGCCATGAGGTGAGCAGTTCTTGCATCGGTGCCTCTTCTCAGATGCCAGAGGAGGGTGACCTACGTCACCCTTGCGGACATCAATTTTCGGAGTTCTGCTCGCGCCTGCACGTTTCCTTCGTTTGGCTGTGGGGCATGGTGGAGATGATGGTCTCCCTCTCACATTCTTCTCTGCTTTCAACAGACTGTCCACCAGCCCCTGAACTAACATGCGAAGCTTCACCGGCTTCATGTGAAGTTGCTTACAGTGCCGTCTGTGCAAATTCCATGCATTCACTGCCGCGATCATGACTGTGTGGTAGAAGATGTATAAGTACCACCTGCTTGACTTGATGCAGTCCTTGTACAAAGAAACCAGATAATTATAACAATCAATTCCGCCTATGAAGCTGTTGTATGCTCCAACGATGTCAGGGGGCGAGAAATCTCGATATGCTCTTTCTCTGTTCTGTCCCATCGCCCCACGGTTTCAACAGGTTCGACAGACAAGTAGTTAGACACGAGTGAAACAGCACGGCTGTCATAGCATCACACAGTGGCGATGGACCTTGCAGTGTTGACACGGTAGTCAAAAGAACCTCTTGCTTCTTTTCAGAACTCCTTCTCGGTCATGAGTTTGCAGTCTTGCAATCGGTTTTGACGCAATGTTCCTTCGCAATAAATGCCTTTCCTTTGCAGCTCAGCCGCCAAGTCATTGCTGCTGAAAAAGCTGTCTGCTGTAACATTTGTAAGACTGTTCCACCTCCAAGACCGTGTTCATCCTTCTTTTTGCTTTGTCCCTGGTACACCTCAAATTGGCATTGCAGTAGGGTGAAGACTTGGGCGAGTCGGTTTTGAATGTTGAAGAATTAAAAGGTAGCATCGCTCTGTCTGTCTACATCTCCTCTTGTCCTTCGTCTTGTTCACGCTGTTTTTAATTCTTCAATACTCAAATTGGTGTAGGAGCCCAGTTGTTCCGGCTCGTCCTCAAAGTTTGAAGCCCTAAAGGATCGGTTTGTTGAGGAGGTGCTGCTTTGGATTGCTTCTTCCCATGAAAGCTACCATAATCTCATCAACAGTATTCAGCTCCTCTTGCTGAACCTGAGTGAAGTTGCATTGCAGGCTTGAAATCCAGGGACGGAGTTTCCATACCTTGTCATCCTTGTCTTCCTGAGGAGCGTCGCTATTGCTGACCAAATGAATGCACTGCATTGGTCTCTCAAACCTATTCCTCGACATCACTGATCGGGGTGTATCGTGTACAGTTTTTCCAATAGCACCGTACACTCAGCATCTGAAACAAACCCATCAGCAAGTATATTCCCAAGAATTGTTCCAGTTCAGCCCTGGTTGTGGTCACACACTGCCCCATTTTCTGAGTGCTGTAGATGTTTGTTTGCTCAGTTAGAGGCCAAATTGTCTGAAGAACCCAAGGGGTGTATCGAGGTCACCAGGTTCGGAAAACTCTTCCGAGAACAAACCTGGATTGCCGCTAAGTAGCTCTTTTTTCCATTATCCGCAATCCCGGCTGCTGATGAAGCGCGTGCCCCGCCTGAGATGATCTCCTCGTCATCATCGTCTGACGACTTTTTTCCGGGATTCGGTAGAAATTGTTCCCAAGCCAAATACTCCTCGTCACTGTCTTCAGAAGAGTCGATATCACTGCAATCACCACCAACACAGGCGCGATTGAGAATGTCCCGTGCGGAGAAATTTGTAAAGAAGGAGGTAACAAAACGCCCAGTTTTAACACCTGGCATTTAAAATATCCCAAAAAGAAGTGACAAGTGTAGAGCGTGTTGGTTTCTGATTTACGATAAGGAAGGAGGGTCATTCTAGACCTGCCACTAACTTCTGACACTGTAGAGTCAACAAAACTGTGCACGGATCGTTCACTGTGCCTAAGCAAAAGCAAATATCAATGTCACAAACTCTACTCCTGATTTAGCAGTACGTCCGTAAAAAGTCTGTGGCCCGTTGTCACGCAGGCCAGAAAGCCATCTTGGCGGGCGCCTGTGGGCACCTGTAGGACACCTTGCGGTGTATGTTCGAACTACATTTTGCGAAAAACACCGGAAAATGTATCTGAAGTGATGATAGAGTGGGCATTTGGTTTCCGAAAATGCGTTTAGTATTAAAAGAAAAATTGTCTCGATGGACCGCAGCAGATATGATACGCTGGGCATTACAGCGTTAAAGAGGTTGCGTACGAACGTAGGGAGCGACAGCGGAGCAGCTGAGCGGAGTCAGCAGTCAGCGGAGTCGCTCACGTTTTGTTACTTTTCTATTGTACGGTGTTTTGTGCTTCATGGAGTCTTGTGATGGCCAGAAGTGTTTTGTCCCCCGTTGCATGACTGGACAAAAGCGCTGTCGCGAGAAGTACTCAATATTTTCTGCTCCCAAAGACGAGGCACTACTCGAGCTCTGGCGACGTGCGATACGAAGGAAGGACCGCCAGCTTCAGGCGACGGACCACGTCTGCGAGAAACATTTCGAGCCTTGTCTCGTATCGAAAACCTGGAAGGCCGAATACAACGGAAGGGTGCTGGTCAGCACGCCCCGACGTGCCTGCTTGTCGAAGGACGCCGTACCGACCAGGTTTCTGGAATGTCCGTCGTACCTGCTAGAAGTCGAGAGGCCCAGGAGGAGGGGCCGTGCGGGAAGGCAGCTTTTGGCACCAGCAGAAAAGAAAAGTGCGGTGTCTAGCGGCGACAGTGATCGCCGTGATGTTGATCGAAGTTCTTGCGCGCCGTCCACGTCTGCGTTCGACGACGGCGGCACGAATGCAACGGGCGAAGAACGTCGTGGCCAAGCAGGAACCGACCGTAGCCCGCGTGCGACGGCGGTTTCTTCACTTGCAAGCTCGCTCGACAAGCTGCCGCCTTCGTGCCCGCCGTCAAAACCGGGGATGTCTTCGACTTGAAACGAGCGAGGTGAGGAGTGTTGTAGTGTAAAAATGTAGATTTTGCGTGTCTTCAACAAATGGCCCGCTCACGGTGTGCCCACCGAACATGCTGGCCGCTGAAACTATGACAAAACCTTTGTGTATGCTGAGTGCTTACGCACATTTTGATGAGATGAGCATTTGAGAAAGCAGAAACACTTCGCTTGTCATCATGCGTAGAATAATCTGATAATGTAAAATAGAGCAATTAAGTTATAAGAAAAACAAAACAGCTTAATCGTTACAACAATCAAATTGCTGAAGATAGTAATTTGGTTTTATTCCGACATATTTGAAGCAACATATTCAGTGATAGATGTGCTGTGCCAAACTTGCTAGAACAAAAGTCTGCTACATCTTGCTCCAAACTGCTATTTTAATGCGCAAGCATTAACTGTTCCACGGAGCGAGCTGACGTCATCAGTTTGAAGCGCGAAAATGGCATCTAGTTTCCATGATCGCCTTTGGTTCCATTAGCTGGCGCGCTCGACGGGGCTCCCATTGGGCGCTGCGCCTCTCAGTTTCCACGCGACCGCTCACCCCATGGCACTGCGTGTCCATCAGCACGCCGTTAACACGGAGCGTCGAAGGTCACCAGGAGAGCACGCGCGCCGACCGGCAACGAGAAAGTACGCAGCAGACTGAAAAGGAGCGGACGAGCGGCTTGCATTCTTTCGTATTCACAACTCATAAGAAAGTACTTAGGTGTACCTCGAGCTTTTTTTTGCTCGGAATGTGCGCCACACCCATGCACATGGGGTTGAACAAAGCAAACATAAAGAATACTTTACTATGTATGTTGATTTTAATATTCAAGGTGGTGAGAGAAGAAAATACGTACAGATATCTTTTTCAGTATCTTTACTTACCAGTATAGTTGTTTCATCTGAGGCCAGAGTTCAGTCGAAGGCTCCAGCACCTACATCCACGAACACACAAACGAAGAGCGGAAGTTACAGGGCATTCACTGCACCCGATTGGTTTAGCTGATGGAAGAACTCGCAGAGAAGGATGACAGATGCTATGATGTCACACTTTGGCACTGTTTGATTGTCCCCATTGTCATCGTCTAAATTTCCAGACAATGTCGGCAGTGTTCGGGAACTAAAACTCGTGAGGGAAAATTGCAATATAGTGGGATGGTGGCTACTGTGATAAGATAGAGTTAGGGTCTTCTACTCCTGATTATGATCACTTTGATATTGATATTGATATTATTTATTGCACTTGACAGGTAGAAATACACAGGCGTGCTGGTGTTGGGGAAGGCTGACGCCCATGCACTAGTGTGCCCACAACACCGACCTATGCACTCTTACAATATATACATTTGTACAAAATAAATAAAATAAATAAATAAATAAAAATTAAAAAGACTAGTGCGCTTACAACATCGATTTGTGCACTCTTACAACATGTATACGTTTGTACAAAATGGTGAAAAAAAATAAACAGATAAAATAAGTAGGTAATTAAGTTAGAAGTAAGGGGGAAAAGTTTTAAACACCGTTAGGGGGTCACGGAAGAGCGTCTGAGCTACATCTTTCGCCTCTTGGGGATCAGAGGGAATGTATTTGGTGAGGTCTGGGGGAGTCCCCTCCAGAGCGTAGCTGCCCTCAGCAGGCAGGACTCCCCATGCCGTAATGTTCGGGACATCACGGGCTGCAGTCTACCTGTTCTTTTGTTCGTTTTGGGGGCATCATAAAGTTCCTGTTGCATTGGTCCCATGACCCTGCAGAACAGCCGGACAGATGCTACTTGCTGTCGCTGGTGCAGGCTCCTCCAGGCAGCAGTCTTTAGGAGGTCACCAGAGGGCACTTCCCTGTAGGGGAGTGGGACTGACAGCGGGGAAACACTGCGGCGGTAGTAGGTGTAGGCGGCACGCCGTTGCACGCCTTGTAGTGTAGCTTGGAGATATTTTTGCTGGGGGTACCACACCGCAGAGCAATACTCTAGGTGGGGCAGCACCAGCGCAGTGTAAAGGTGGCGGAAGGTGTTAGGTGTCATCCCTCGTGTGACTCGAGTGACGAAGCTCCAGCATACGTCTTGCTTTCGATGTGGCGCTGTGGACCTGGGGGCAAAGTTGAGGCGGCTGTCCAGGACGACACCAAGGAGGGTTGTGGAGGGCACGTGCTTTAGTAGTGAGCCACCCAGAGTTAAGCTTGAGGCTTGGCTTGTAGTTTTCGAAGTTTTGGAAGAAATAGCGAATGTCATTGCAACACTTTTAGAGCAGTTAAATGGTAATTTGTTTTCGGCCGACCAGCGAAAGCACTGGTCGAGGTCGTCTTGAAGGGCTTGGTAGGAGCTGTCAGAGCGGATTGGCTGAAGAAGGGACAGGTCATACGGCATACATGATTGGTGTGGAATTTAAGACTTTTGCAATATCGTCAATGTAGATCAGGAATAATGTTGGGCCCAGCACGCTACCTTGAGGCACTCCAGAAAGCACCGTGGGAGTGATGGGGATTTTTTTCGCCTCCATTTGGCAAACATTATCATGTCTTGCCAAATGTCTCCATGGGCTGTGGTATACAGTGCACCGTGGCACTTTGCGCCACTTGCGTCGAGCTTCAACTGCTTTGCACCGGAGTGCTAGTAGCAGGGGCTGACATAGGGGACTGCCTGGTTAGCATGATAAGCTCTGAAATTATACTCGTTAAGTATTACAGGCCGACCTCCTGGCTCTTTCATCGTAGGTAGAGCCTCTAATTTAAAGAAAAAAGGGGGGGGGGGGGCCGCTGAGAAATAAAAACATGCAGGTCTATATTTGAATAAATATGGTAGTCACAGTGATGGAAACGCTGCGCCATTTGCATTGAATTGTGCCACCGCAGTGAAAGTCAAGCGAGTCTCACCAGAGATTGTAACTTCACCCATGAATAACTTCATCCCACGCACCACGTAGAGGTAGTTGTCAAACTGGCAAAGACCCTTTTTGGTTTTTCAGAGAACTATGTGGAGGCATCGTGATAAGAAAGGCCGGTAGGTATCATGAAAGATGCCAAGAGCACCGGCATGAAGAAATGGCAGGATATGTTTAAAGAGTTTCCGCTCGGTGGCCAAAACGTCTATTCAACGTGATCGGGAGAGTTGTACAAATTCAGTTGAATGCAATTTAAAACTCAATCCAAATGCTTTGAGGAAATATGCGAAGTATATGAAGACATCTAGTTCTGTCGATGATGACTCGAGATATTTGAAGGGATCGACTTCAGAAATGGAAATATCATTAATGAGGTAAGAAGCACCAGAAAGGCTTCTTTATTAGTACTATGAAGAAGACTGTTTTAGTAAGGTTTAATTTCATGGTCACATTTGTGACATGAAATTTTTGACAGTTTTGAATTGTACCGAGAGCTGAATGTAGCAAATTTGATCAAAAATTGAAGTTATATTTTTAAATAAGACGCAATTGTCCGCAACTAACTTAATGCTCACAGATGGGTCTATGACGTCCATGGTGTCATTTACATAAATTAGTAAAGTAGTAGTGGTCCCAACACGCTTCCTTTGGCACCTGTGATGGTACTATCAATGTCTCCAAGCAACAACCGCCTATCTCTACGAACTGCTTACGATGTAGTAAGGCGAATGAACCCACTTTACGATTTCTGGGAAGCCCAAGACCGTGGAGTTTGAAATTAGTTTTCCATGGGAGTCAATCAAATGCCTTACCGAAATAAAAATACAATAAAAAATAACATCGATTTGGTTGGTTTTGTCAAATACTCTTGCAAATTCATGAACGGTGGATACTTATTGGGTGGTGGGTGAAAAACCTTTTCTGAATCTGTGTTGAAACTCTGTCAGCATGTTGTTGGCGCATTAACATTTGCTAATGTCGTTACCATTAATAAGCTCAAGCAGCTCACAATTCGACGGGGTCTGTAATTGCTTGGCGATAGAGGACGGCCCTTTTTTAAAAACAGGTACAACACGTGCTGTAAGCCAGTCTATGGGTAATACACTGGAAAAAAAAAAAGAGGAAGATCATTTTAATTTTTATTAAATGCATAATACCTCTTTCTTTTTTGAAAACGTATCAAAGCAGGACGCAGGCAATCAATTTTTCCTTCAGTCTCTTCTTTTTTTTGTTAAACAAAATATTTTTATTTGAAAGAAAAAAAGAAAAACGAAAGCTGGTTTAAGATTTTTATTATTATGCGCCTTTGCCTCAGTCAACACGTTAACATTGTGTGGTCCTTAGCTGATGGGGGGCAGTAATGTGGGAACGGTGGGACGGCCAGTAAACTATTTTCAAGACACAAATATTGCCCCACACGCACACACGACACATGCACGTGCGCGCACACACGCACACGCACACACACATGTTCCAAACTTCTACTGCCGCCGCGCCCAAAATCCGCAGGCTCATGTGTTTGGCACCCTCGCCATGTTTAACATCATCGATCACACAACCACACAAAAACATCTTTTAGCAGCCATCACTTCTCTCGACATCTGCTTATAAACGCGCAAATTATTCTATTAAAAAAAAAAAAAGAAGCTACAGTAACAGCACGATGGCTGGGGACTTTTCAGGTGTTCCCTCATCTAGTAGTGTTGAAAGTGTTCAGAGGATTGACTGATTTTCCTGCACCCCCTCCTCGTTCCTACACCACTGCACCCATCATATAAGCACAAGGCAATACACATAGAAAATCCTACACCTGCTCCAGTTTCTTTTTTTCGTCAATAAAAATATTTAACTACAAAAACAATTATCGCCAGGATTTTTCTTCCTGGGGGAGGGCTGATGTGTTAAGGGATGTCACAGACTTTTGGGGTGAGTAAAGGATTAATAAATGGGTCCAACCTCCGCTCGCAAGAAAATACGGTTTTCTGTTCTTCGTTCCATAGGTGACGCACATTAATTTCCGCCATTAATTGGTCAAAGTATGAAAATCGTTGCATCGCCCCTTTGACCCCAATAATACCAAGGTTCTTTCCTATACCCGTGAGCCAAGTTGCATTGAATATCCGTACACCATATATTAGGTTCAACTATCGCGATGTCGGATACTGTTCGTGACCTGGGTGTGCTGTTTGATTTCCACCTCTCGTTTACTGATCACGTTTCGAAGATTGTTAATGACTTATCTGGTGCTAGGCCTTATTTCCCGAATGATGCGGAATTTTCGTACCCACGCTAGCGTGATTCATCTACTTCGTGCTCTTGCTCCAAACTGGAGTTTTGCTCAGTAGTATGAAACACCATTGGAATGGCACAATCAAGTATTTTAGAAAAAGTGCAACGTCAACTCGTGTGTATTGTTTATGACAGGTGAGTTGGGAGGCGCGTCTATTTTGATTTAGAATACATACTTAATCTCCTCGATCTTCTACCCTTGCATGAGAAAAGATTAACGCGAGACTGTATTTTTGTGTAAGATAGTAAGCACTGTGCTTTATGCACCCTTGCTCTTGAGTGCGGTTTCCTTTTGTACCCTCAAAAATGCATACGATTTTCATTTCTTTTTTTTTTTTTTTTTACCTGCAGAAGGTTGGTGTTCAGTTCTCAGCTGACATGTCTACTAGCTCCTTCATAATAACGATAAAAGTGATCTCGACTCGTTTTCATCCCTTATAACTTTTTAAACAAACCTTGTCGGCCACCTGCTTTTGTAATAACACAGAACCAGAGTCTTGTACTCCTTATCAAACCTCTTGAATTATCACTGTCTGCCGCCTGCTTCCGTGCCGCCTCGCCAACACGCGCATTGAGTTTTACCGCTTTGCACCCAAGTGCTAGGAGCAGAGTCTGACATGGGTGAGCGCCTGGGTTAGTGCGGTATGCTCGGAAATTATGCTCGGAACTGTTCAAGCTCTACCTTCTTTAGTCTTGATTTTAAGTTGATCTCTCCTTTAAAAACTACTGTGACCACGCAACATTTGCTCTCCGTCCACGGGGTGGGAATAGCAAGCACGGCGCCCTGGGCAGAGTAGACGAGCGGCGTGTAACGGCACAAGAAGGGAAAGGGCGCAGGACCCTAAATATCATGCATGAGCGGCATCGTGTCAGTGCAAGAGGCGTCAAGACCCCCTTGTTTGCGAGAAAGAGGCAAGGAGAGAGCGTCGGCGGCGGGCCGCAGACGACAAGCTGCGAAAGCATGAGGCAAATGCAAAGTGGCGGAGGCGGCAGGCCCTACATGTCGCTCCTTCTGCTGCGGCAACCACAGAATTTTTGAAGCACGCCTCATTGTTATTTTTTCGCCAAAAGCATCGCTTGGAAATCATTCTGCAAACGCACGTCTCCTATGACTATACTACTAAATCGCATACATACTCAAAGCACGTCGAGCTAAACATATGTCTTCTAAAGCACATCTTTCAACAACGTGACAGCTGCCACTGGTCGACCGTGGCACAATGTGGGATCATTTAAAAATTGTATTTAATTTCTTTCCAGGGACTTTGGCCCAGATCAGTTCCAGATAGCCCTGAGGAGGTCCGACGAGGAAAAGGAGGGGAACGCCAACGGTATGGACCCTGTTCTCAAATTTGCTGCTCGTAGTCCAAGGTTATCTCAAGAAAAGTTTCCTGTTCCGAAGCTCTCTGCACACGCTGAAATCAAGGATTCACGTGAAACCTTTGATTGAATCCGTAGCTTACGTGACGCTTATAAGTCTCATTACACTGACACCTAGCAACAATATGGTGCATAAACGCCTTTTGAATACCTCCCATTCCAACATACCTAAACAAAATGTAAGGGCGCAAACGAAAGCGGTGTACATTGCACATGGTTGAAACAACGAGATCTGCGGGTAAACGACACAACACTGAGAAGTCTCTAAAACTTGGAGACTTTTTAGTGTTGTGTCGTTTATCCGCAGTCTCAGGGTTTTTCAGCCATGTGCAATACCTAAACCTCGGAAGTGTGTTCTTTAACCACGTGTCCATCCGCCCGCCTGTCGTCGCCCTTCAAAGGGGTAGCGGCGTCGCTTGCGCAGTGCGGATTCTGTGTCGTCAGCTCTAGCATTACACAGAAGGGGCCGAACGCCGCTCTTTTCAGCTTCTACCGAAAAAGTGTAGGGATGTGAAACGTGAACACCCAGCAAGTGCTTTGCAGTCTACCAAAACCAAGGCAGAAGTTGCTGAATGCAGTAGCATCGCTCCTGTCACATTAACAAGACCCGTTTACTTCGCTCGGTGGCGTTACCACATCCGTTGGAGCATGACGCAGCTAATGTGCATTGGAAGTGCTTGCCAAACCATCCCCTAGGAAATGAGTGCAGTGTTTGTCATATGCTGGGGTTTCAGTGTTTTTACTTTACAGTGTAAAAGTACCGCCAGGCGCTGTGAATATCTGGTTCACTCGAGAAGGGTGCGTTAACCTGCCACTACAGCTTTCTGTTCAAGCTGCTAAGTGTCGTCAACTTCGCTGCGCGTAGCCTATATATAGTCATTTCATGTTGACATTAGGAGTTTCTGTTTCTTGTTACGTTAATGTGAATTCATTTTTAATGTGAAAGCATTAACTGTCCCATGAAGCGAAGCTAGGCGTTGTCGGTAGCAGGAAAAAGCACCACCTAAATTCCCATCGGCTCAGCGAAACGTGACACCTGCCTGACACGCACATTACGTGCTCGTCTGAATAAAAACTTGGTGACAATTTCCTTACATTTTTTTTTTTTTCATGCATCATAAATTATGTTTTGCGTTTGTCTCAGATGTGCAGGGCGATTCTGACACTGAAGAAAGCGAGCTTATACGCCGGACGACGGACCAGGTGAGTTCGCGCACTGGTCTTTGACCCATGTGGCCAATAGTTTGTAATGGATTGCGTTATTAGTTGTTGCAGTTCTGTGACCTGAACACTAGAAGATTTAGTCAACTTGTTTCTGCTGCGGTATTCTCGTGGCTTGTGAAAATACCTGCACATGCATTTTTCAGCACATTAGTGTGAGCGGATCATTTCTTTGATAATTGGCAGCTAAGCACTTTTTATGCTGTGAATTGGGCATCTTAGCAGCACCTTTTAATTTTCAGTGCATCACTTTGTGGAAATTAAAGCCTTCCTGCCATCTCTTTGCAGTGGTGGGGCAGTTCCAGATGACAGCAGGTCTGACGCAAGCTGTTACTATCAAGACAGGCTCGTAGCTGCATGAACAGTTTTCACGCTAGGCAGTGGCATCACTCAGGCTGAAACGTGGCATGAAAAGGGCTGGCAACATTGGGGGCCAGGCACCGAACAGGCGGCCTAAATGGGACGGGAACCAACAGCCACAACCTGTGGCGCCCTCTACTCCAGGCCACTGTTCATTGCACCGGCAAGCGCAGCAGCAGTAGGTGATCTTTCCAAGCTATTTGTAGAAATAAATAAACTGCGCAAAGGACAAGGGCATGATGTAGAGACGATTACAGACACACGGAGCGCAGACTTCCAACTCCAATCCTAACCTAACCTAGTCCTAACTCTAACCTAGCGGTCAGGCTAGGAAGACGATCATCGCTATGCCTGCTTGGAAACCTCTCCCAGGGGAAAAGTTCGATATAGCCAATATGAAGAAATCGTTATAAAAAGTACATTTTACATGCAACTTTTATTTAAATTTTCTTCCAGGAAGTTCAACATCGGCCACAATTCACAGTATTTGGGTTCGCTCTAAAACGTGGTTTCACTGCACACTTGAATTCTGTGCACCAGCAACATACCCATTCTTACAACTGTATTCATTAATATCAGCGAAAAAATTTATGAGCTCGTGCTTCGATATGCACGCTCATGTGTCATGTATAGTATGCCGTGAGGTTTCAGTGCTTCACGGGGTATACTTATAAAGCATACGTGGAAAACTATTTTCAATCTAAAATTTTCACAAGAGCATATAATGTAGAAAAAAGGGCTCCACATAAAAAGCTATGTATAACTGACGCAGTAGCAGGCCTATTTGTTTTTTTTTTTTTAGCTTTTTTCTCTGTACCTTTTAGTATAACCTAAAATGTCTTTCGGCACTAAGACATACAATGGTTTCTGTTATGAATTCTTTTAAAGGACAAGGCGTAAAGAAAAAACATTTTTTTAAACAGCTTAGATGGAAAAGAATATCATGAAACAATTTACAACGAAGAAAAAAATTTTATTATATTTACGCGCTATACGAATTTGGAATATGCCATGTGGCGCCAGAAAGGGTCTTTATTTATCACGGACGGGTCTATATTTAAATGTCAATGTGGTGCTTTGCGACCTTCGAAAGCGATGGTCAGTAACTTATTCATCTTTGTTTTAAGTATAAATAAAAGAACTAAGATTAATAAGTAACTTTAGAGCCCAGCGTATGCCCTTCTGAAAAAGCCAGCGCGACGTGATAGACCCAGGCGCCTTTATCAGATGACGCGCGGCGCTCAAGCACACGAACTTCGCCAGCGCGGCGACGCGCGCGGGAGAACGCCATTTAAGCGGCGCGGCTATCGCTCAGCGTGGCGGGCGGCGGGCAGGTTTTGCGGCGGCGGCGACGAGGGCGATGCACGCCGCTGGCCTACCACGCGGGATTAGCGCATTGGCGGGCGCTTCTTCTTAACCATAAATTTGCATGGCGCCGTAAATATAGCTCTAAACTTTTTTTTTCTGCTAAAATCATTTTATGATATCCTCTTCCATCTAAGCTGTTTAAAAAATGTTTTTTTTCTTGTATGTGTCCTTTACATAAACACTGCTTCTAGAGCTTTTTTATGTAACTTGTGATAGAATACAAATTAAATTTTCACAACTCTCGCCTTTACAATCTGACTACTAATATGTCCTTAATATTAGAAGTTTCATTTGCAAAGATTATGGAAAGGATTATGACAAATTAAAATACTGAAATCAGAAAATAAACATAGCTGAGTAAACTGATAGCAATGTAGAGTCCAGTAAAGCTATAAATGGAAGCTCTAACAGATTTTGTTTTAATGACACTTTTTAATTTTTTTCAGTTTCAAAATTATTTATTGCACGGAAGTATAAAGGGCATCTCAGAAAACACTTTAACGTTACAGTTTAACATATTCTTAGATACCTCAGAGACACACCTATAGGACAAAGAAAGAGATTAGGAATTTGGATGCATGCAAGTGGAGAAATGTCTTCCATAAAAGAGTGGTGTGTAAACAGTAGTTTCTGAAATAATAGCAGAAAAGCAGGCACAGCCCCATTTTACAGCGTTTTCAAGTCAATATTTCAGGATAAAACAGAGTTATTTAACAAAAATACGTCAGGACAAGATGATAAGTGCCTGTCAATCTCCAGAAAACGAAATTTCAAAACGTGTTTTCTTTTTTGCTTTAAAAAAGCAGTGTAAGAGTATCTGCCCCCTTCCTTCGTATTCTTAGCGCAAGCCAAACATCTCAAGTTAGGCCACCTTTTAGCATCCTATAGTAGTTGTTTTCATTGTGTTTCAGCGTAAGCCAAAATTTTACTATGCTGTGCTTTTACTTGCAGAACTACCAGAATATGTTGAACAGGACCAACAGCCTAGCAGCCATCTTGTGTCTGTTAAAACAGGTCTGTCATAAAATGTGCCTTATAGTTTTTTTGTGAGCGCAGCTCTTATCTTTTCCTGGCTTGAGCGGCTCGGCGTAACCGCAAGGTCACGTGACCCCCCCCCCCAAGGTTGAGTGACCCCTGCGTCATCTGATCCCCTAGGTCATGTGACCCCCAGGTCAGTGTGACCCCCCCCCCCCCCGAGGTCATGTGACCCCCAGGTCGTGGTGGGCCCCCCGGTCATGTGACCGCCCCGAGGCACATGTGACCCCCCCCCCCCGCCCTCTCAGGTCACGTGAACCCCCCCCCCTTCCCGCCCTCCCCCCAAGAGCAGCTGCGCCTAATTCAGCGTACAGGGAGTTGTAAATGGCATTTCTTATTTTTTTTTTAAACATTATCTTACCAAAAGAATCTAACCTTTTGTACTTGCAGAGCTATGTTACGAAGGATGTTCAGGAGCCTAACAGCTCTAGTGCCAGCTCTTACGAAAGGTAAGTCTGCCGATAGCATTTCTTTTTGTAGCAGAAACATTTCTGAACATTTTCTAATGAATTTTTAATTTCTATCTGCTGAATCGCCAGATTACACGGACATGACAAAGGTCACCTTCCACTTCAATGCAGGTGTGTACTTTATTTAACTTGCAAATTCGCTGTTCAGCCACCGGCAGCCCGTTGAATCCGACCACATTTTTTTGCAGAGCCACAGGTTTCCGAAGAGACTCGACGACAGCACAGCGTGGCAGTGGCGGTTAAGATCGGTCTGTTGTCTTTGTGGCATTTTATGGCTAGGTGCCACTTTAAATGTTGGAATCACTTACCTGTGCAGAGCCGCCAGATCCGACAGAAGTCCACACCGAGACAGTTTCCACGGGAACAGGTATGTAGCCAATGCTATTGTTCTTGCCACTTAAATTTTCTTCTTTTTGTTTACATATGTTTTATTAGTTCATTTCTATGTAGAGTTCTGTAAAGTTTTAGTGTAACGTTTTATTAGTAACGGTCGGCAGTAACAGCCAGCTTTAACGAAAATTACCAAAAAGACGTTACGCCCATAAATAACCACATAAAAACACTTCAGTTCCTGGCAGGTTTGAACTCGCCTTGAGATTGTGAAACAAGTGCTTTGCCGACAGCTATCCAGGGACGGCATTCGGAATGGCGCATAAGCAATCTCTTTGGCACTGTCACGCGCTTCTTTGTTGAAACATTTTATAAACCGTATTCACTCGCATAATTAACGCACTTGTATAATGAATGCACCCCCACTACAGGCATCAATATTTGGACTTGTTTTCTTTTTCTCGCGTAAGGAACGCACTTTTAATTTTCGGCTCCGCAAGTCTTGAAGTTGATTTTATTTTGCCGCCTAGCGGCCAGGCCAAGTCAAGCCATGCCAAGCCGCTCATAATGGCTGGAATTGTGTGGTTGCGGAAGTGATCAACGGTGAAATCGAGCAGCGCACACGCCTAGCGAAGCTGAAGTCGAGGAATTTCCCAGCCCCAAACGTGCTTCGTCCATCGGACGCATTGATGTCAACAAACACGCCCGTCGTCTGTGATCAACTTTAGGACAGTGATATTGCGAAAGTGGTTAGGCCTCAGGAACAGTTGCGTCGCTCTCTGCGCTGAGTAAGCTTCGTAGGGCGTTTTTCTTCGGCAGAAGGCACGCCGAAAGCGCCCTCAAAAAGGTTCGCAATTTATAGAGAATGAGTTACTGTGGCGCGCCCACGCCCAGCCGTGGGTGCGCCTCTGTCAGTGGAGACATGCTATTGAACGAGGAGTTCGACAAAAAAGACAGCAAAATTCCGTCTCTGTGAGGTTGTGCTCTCTATTCTACATGACCGCGCTTTAAATATTTAAGAATATTTTATCCACAAACTCTCCTGTTTAATTTTACAAGCCTCGTTTACCGACGCCAAATCAAGTGTATAGAGGATGCTGCAAAGCAATGAGATTGTTTTCTGGCTTTCCAAAGTAATTTCTTTTTTTAAATATATGAGATAAAAATGAGGGCTTTGTGGTGCTTTCAGCTTTTGTTGTTCACTGTTAAACATACGCATCTTCAATTATGGTTGGTGGCGTAGAATATTAAAACAGTCATCTTTTTGCCTCGCTTAACAGCCTTAGTCTCGTCCGCATACATTGAGCTGCCTGCGCATCAAGAAAAATGCAAAACAACACTTCAACGCGCATAAAAGAAGAAAAAAAGTGCAAAAACAGATTTGGGTACAACTTTGTGAAAAGATTAGGGCTCAGTTCAATAGTTACAAATGGCTTCACGCCGCGCGGTAACGTCCGCATGTTTCTTCACATTGTCACCGATTGTTTTTGACAAAAGCTGCATCTCAAGTAACAAATAAAAATGAGGGGAAAAAAATCAGCAGAACCCATCCTTTGGGAATGATTATCTACGTTAATGCTAATAGCATCAAACGGTGCGGAGTTATGCGCTGTTCGTCAGGTGGCCGGCACACTCTAGATACGCCAGCCCACTCTTGAGGCGATTCTAAATTTGCTGACACTTTCACAGCCCTGCGCACGATCTCCGCAGCCCAGCACGTGCGTTTGTGTCACTTAGGAAGGCGAGCAAAGCACGCGCCATACGCACAAACACTCAAAATGGTACCGACCAGACTTTCTGGCGTCTCAGCTAGTCTCAACCAACGGTACTCTAAACGGTTGTTTATATCTTTACCATAGGACGCGCTTACAGCGCTGTCACAGCTACCGGTGCGCGCGCGTCCCATGCACGAGGGCTCATTCCGCTCTCGTGAGGCTGAGCACGTCGCTACATCACCCTCTCCCGAGCGCGGGAGAGGGTGAGCTAGCGGCCGTGGCTCAGCCTCACGAGAGCGGAATGAGCCCTCGTGCATGGAACGCGCGCGCACCGGTAGCTGTGACAGCGCTGTAAAGCGCGTCCTATGGTAAAGATATAAACAACCGTTTAGAGTGCGTTGAATGACTGCCTTCATAGCTCTGTGGTTAGCGCGTCTGCCTGCTGATCAAAGGGTCAACGGTTCGAATCCCAGCCGGCGCCGGTCTTTTTTATTTATTTATCGACCCGCGGCGTAAGAGGTTAGATAGCCAGATAGATAGATAGATACATAGACGAAAAGTGCGTGAAGTATCCAAAGAATGCTATTCGCATTAAAATGTGAATCCTGTTCATGTTTGCGTTGACGTCACGTACGAATCGAAGGTTTATCGTTTCATCTGCAGCGGAACGTAGCAACTTATTGGCATCGCATCTCTCGCACAAAGCGTGGTCGCTTGTTTACATGGGATCTTTGCCGGTCGTATCACTGGTTTCATTTTCTCGCCGCTACCAAGATGGCGGACATAGTTCTCGGCGCGCTACTAGATGGCGCTCTACATTTCGCATATGGTCTATTACTTATGCTTTGTGGGCTCCCTGGCAAACCAGGTTCAACATCTTGTTGACAATCTGATGTATTCTTTTCGTGCATCATTCATGATATTTCGCATGTTTTGTCTCAGATGTGCGAGACGACTTTGCTGCCCAACAAAGTGGGGCCATTCCGGCAAAGGCTAGACTAGGGCTGTGTTCCAAATCTTACTCGAATGGATCAGAGTTAACCCGGCTGATTCTGTCACGTGACAAGACAGATAGAGCAACGCTGGAAGGTTTTTGAACCCCATATTGCAAAAACTTTACCCTAAAGTGAGATTGAGTAAGTTTTAAAGCACGTCCGAGGTGAACTTGCACATTTATGTCTATCCTGCGTGGCCGACCGTTGGATGGGTTGGCACTATTGGTTGCTGGAGCCGTCATGCCTTGTGCACTGGAAGGCTTTTTTTGCTTCTCTTCATGGAGAGCTCCAAGCTTTGAAATATACCTGCAAGTGCAATAGTGCACTAGCATCAACAAGATCATTCCATTATTAATGGCAGCAAAGCACTTCTGTGCTTTGAATCAGGCATTAATAACAGAAATTTCTCCAATGCATAACTTTGTATTAATTGCAGCCTCTTGCCATCTCTTTTTGCAGGGGTGGACGGTTCCAGCGGCAATACTGCAATGACAGCTGTTACCATCAAGACGGGTGGGTTGTTGCACAATCAGTTTTCGCATAATGTAGCGGGTCATTTCAGTTAAATCTAGCACTAAAGGGACTACTAGCATTTGAGGTTTCTACAACGAAAGAGGTAGAACAAGTGCACCGTGCCAATGTTCACAAAATCGCAGCCCAGCGTGTGATCATCAAAGCCCGGCAGACGCATGTTTGTCGCTTCGTAATGCGTGCAAGGCACGTGCCATATGCACCAATGCTGAGAATAGGAGCAGCCAGATGCCCGTTTCTGGAATGGTGTATAGGATGCGGAGGATGATTGTAGACTGTGTTATGGGCAACCATTATTGGTCCGTCATTGTTAAATTTATTTGTCAGGAACAGTATCAAAAACTTGTCGTTACAAGTTGCTTGTTCTACAAAAGAAAGCTATCAGATTTATTGACAACCTAGACTTGTGCACAAGTGTAGGTCGTCTACATTCTAGCTTCTTGTGTTCATCAAGAGTCGTTATAATTTAATAACACTATAACTTCAGAAGCCAGAGTAATATATTGTGAACAGCTTTATATTAGCAAACTTAATATTTTGCGAAATTTGCAAAGCGCGGATTTCCGGAATATTTTGCAGGTACAAAATTTTCTGATTTGGAGCAATACGTATTGCATTAAGTACCATGAAGCGATATATTTGCGGGATAAATTTTTTGTGTTTTATTTCAAGTTGCGATATTCTCGAAAATAATTTGTTTACATCACAGAAGGACGAACAACTGCTGTTCTTTCTTGATAAAAATCTACCCACCTACCCACAGAAAACCGCAGCATAAGACTTCTGGCACAAAATATCTTTTTTAAATAACACTTGTGCAAATAACGGGTAACAATTTACAATTAAGCTCGTTTTATACCTGAATTTTTCCATCTTTTCTTGAAGAAACTGGGCGTTGTTGATTTGTAGCTGTCCTCCGTTGCAGAGTTTTAAAGCAGCTGTCTTCTAGCTTTATTTAACTGCAGCATAACCTAAAGTGTCCCTTGGTACTTTTTTTTAAATTCTTGATAATAAAGCATGTCCAGGGCATCTCCATCGTGACAGTTAAGCTTAGGCATGTAGCTCCTTCCTTTGTATCTTGGCATAAGGCAAACACCTCGTAGCATCTCACGCTAAACCTCCTTTTAGGATCTCGTAAAAGTATTGTCTTTATGCTGTTTTAGCATAAGCTAATGTGTTGCCGTGGCCTCCCTGCATTTCTAGAGCCACCAGAATTTGTTGAACAGGACGAAGAGCCTAGCAGCCATCTTGTATCTGTTAAATCAGGTGAGTCCTAAAACTGGTGCTTGTTTTTTTGGGGGGGGTTTTGCTCCTGGCCTGACAGAGCATTACCTTTATTAAAAATGATCACGCTTTCTTCTTCACTCACAGAGCCGGAATGTTACGAGGAAGTTTGGGAACCTAGGAACCCAGTGCCAGCTCTTACAAATGGTATGTTCCCGATAGCATTTCTGTAATGGGAACATGTCATCAAAATGTTATGTCTCGTGTCAGATTTTTTTCCCACCAGGTGAGACACCAGATTACATGAACGTGACAGAGGTTATGTTCCACACGAATCCAGGTTTGTTCTTTATTAAACTGGCAATTTCGACATTCAGTCCACGGCAATAGGTTTAATTTTACATCGTCCTTTGCAGCGCTGCAGGTTTCGAAGGGGCCCAACAATGTGGCAATGCAGCAGTGGCGGTCAAGATTGGTCTGTTGTCTCCGTGTCATTTGACGGCTAGGTGCCATTCTGAATGCTGGAACCACCTCTGTGTGCAGAGCCTCAAGATCCGACGGAAGTCGACGCTCCGGCGATTTCTTTGGGGGCAGGTATGTAGCTGCGCTATTTGTTTGGCAATAGCTGTATAAGGCTGTTCCCACCACTGGAAATGAGGTCTTTTGTTGATGTTGTAGTTGGCGTACTAGGGTGCCCGTCATTGACGTTGGCAAATCCTCGAAAAAGATTGCCATGGGATTTGAACCCGGGTACGCTGCATGCAAAGCAGAGGCATTATCAAAGATCTATGCTACAGCTATAAAGGGCCACTGACACCCTAAAGGTCATATGTTTTTCGTTGTTGTCTAAAACAATGCAAGTTGTAATCAGACACTCAAACAAATACCAAAAAAAAAAAAAAATCCCACGCTTGCGCATTTTTTTTGGGCTTTCTTCTCTCCTTTTTTCACCTCCTCGCTGCTTTTCATTTGTGGCGTAATCGATTATGAAATTAGAAGCTTTGTACATTTCTATAATATTTATTAACGGCATTCGTAAAACACGTTTTTTAGCGCAGTTGCAAACGCACTGCAGCCCTTCTTTTTGAAATACCGAACATCGGAGTCTGGAGTGATGTCACCTCCTGGCTTTTTATCCTCCCTCGGAAGACATGGCGGCGCTCGAAGCTTGTAGCACAGGATGATCGGCGAGTCGGGGAATCGGACAAAGTTTTCTTGTTTAGGTGCCGACGACCTATCAGACTTCGAAAAGGAAATCGTCAAAGGGTCAAAACAACTGTGTTGGGCGTCCTTGTAGCGTAGTTCCGGCTGTGACTCTGCCGGGCCAGCCTTTCACGCAGAACTGGCGCAATGTGGCCCCTCACGTCGCCCACAAAACTCTACTGCGCGTTCTCTTGGACCTCACACCGTTTCAAAGAATTTCAGATGGCTTTAAAAGAACTTCAAACAGGAAAGTGAAGAGTCATCTGCTCACAGCGATAGGCGGCACGCATGGAGAAGAGCAGTTGATCGCGGGACGCGGGCAAGCACGACACTTTCGGTCGGGACGGTTCGGAGGCGTGAGAGAAACTCTAGTCGTACGACGACTCAATCTTTGACGTCACTGCACTGGCAGGGATCGCGCGGAAACCTCAAATTGGGCTTTGGGAAATTGTTTTTCTACTTCAAAAATACTGAGTTCTCAGGTTTCAGATTTTGGGGGTAATGCCCAGGCATCGTTTTTAGTGGTTTTGGACAATAAAAAAAATATATGATTTTGACTTGTCAGTACCCCTTAATGACTTAACTTTATACTTGGAGTTTTTGTAGTAACCTACTCTATAAAAAAAGAAAAAAAGGGTTGATAAAATTTAGCTGTAGCACTGTCAATGCCAAGAGCTGTTGCCGGGAGACGTGGTTTCGCGTGCTCTGGAACAGAGAAAAAACGAAAGTGTTCGAAAGAATACAGAATAAAGCAAAAGCATTTGGAACAAACCATGCGTCTACTTCGTTCCAAACGCTTTTCTTCGCCCCACCCCACGGACGCCGATGCCCAACAACTTCTCCATGACATGTCAAAGCTGTTGGTGTGACTGTACCGTCAATATACACAGGACTGCTCAATTTTTCTTTTTTCTTGCAGTTTAGGGTCCCTATAGACCTTATTTATTATTAGCGCCATCTCTGGGCAGACGCGCAAACTATCGTGCCTCCACGCCATCTTTGAGACTCTTCAACCGTCCTTTCCCTACCCGCATGGCCTTCTCTGGGCTAGTTCCTACAAAGTCAGTTTTCTGGGATGTGGTGATTCAGGTAATTCAATATGAATTATATTAGCGAGCCTGATTCTGAAAGTTGCATCGGTTCGTTCAGAATGGTCGAAACGGCGCCGAGAATCTAGCCACTGGGAAGCCTTTTTGCTGCACACGACGTGACAAGCGCAAGAAGTAACCTCACGAAGGAATCGTGAGCCACAGTTGTTCCGGTGTCTTCATTGTTGCCGTCGTTTTGGCTGCCATGGACACAACCGGCACAAATCTGCACAGACTGCATAATGTTAATTTTGCAACTTTTTTTTTTTTTCTCTCTCAAACAATTTTTTTTTTTTTATAAAATTAATGCCCTTTACAATGTGGTCACTGCGACATCCATCCGTTTTCTCTTTCTAGGTCTGGGTGCGGCAGCTTCGAAAGGGTTCCAGCAAGATCAAGTACCCACGAATCCCATTGGCTCGTACGCCGTCATGGCCCGGCCACTGCAGTGGGTCCCCACCTCCGTCCGCGACGAAGCGCAGCCACAGGCGAACGTCGTCTACTTGCACAACGTAGAACGGCACGGCATTGCAATTCAGCCCCTGGTGGCGACACTGCCAGTCGTGGCGGTGCAGCCGGAACGACCGGACGTCGCGCCGCCGTGGCTTGCTGGTTTGGGTGGGTCTTTCAGAATTTCTTCGTGGTGACGTTAAGGCTGGTTCACACGGTTGCGACTGCTTTCGAACGTGTGCCTTAAGACCTCTTAATATCTTCTTGCGACGAGAAAACGCTTGCGCCGTCTATCAAGTATCACTGGAACACTCTGCATGTCCAAATATATATGTTTCCTATATTTTTCGCGCTATCATTTTTTCATTTTTCGCTCTATAAACTTACGACAATGTTATAAGCAGCATTCCATGTTTTCAGAGTTTATCTTTTGTAAAATTCGAAGGGTGTTTTTCAGAGTTCTTTATTTCGCTAAAAATTCCAGGTTTATCGGAGATTATTTTGTTTGATTCCCAATTCTCCGAAATTTGGAGCTTTGCTCTTATTATTTTTAAAACAAAATTAAATGCCCAGACAAAAATTCGTTACGAAATGTCACCGGTATCAAAAGATATATCTGCAGCCACATTTGGCATTGGCGCCCTTGTGATTGGCAGTATTAACTGTCCCACGACAAATCTTGAAAGAATATGTTATTTCAATAAACGTCAACGCTTTCAAATAGCCAAACACGCATAAAACCTTCAGGCCCTCCTCATACTACGAAATCTACAAGTTCACATCTTTCACTGTTATAAAAACAGAACTTTTTGTCCCTCTAAGGAGCACAAATAGTATGGTCCAAACTGGAAACTGGAACAGTGACCTTCGTCGGGGTCGAGAAGTATGTTTGCCCATTGTACTGAATGAACCTTGACAAAATAAACGGGAAGCTTCGTTTTGTCAACAGTCCAAATAAAGAAAACTTATTTGCCCTTTACTCGAAACCGGAGAGCGCCTTTAGAGTGCGCGACACTAGAGCGCCGACGTTAGAGCGCACGACATGAGGGCGCTGCGACAGTAGCACGCTTGACATTAGAGCGCACGACACGAGAGCGCACGACACTAGAGCGCATGACCAGTTGAGCGCACGCACGAGAGCGCACGACCAGTTGAGCGCGCAACACGAGAGCGCACCCTAGTTCAGCGAACACCGCAAAATGTGCGATGTACCTGCGGCTCCGAAGACAGAACGAAATTGTGCGACTTATGGTATCAAAGCATTGGTGATTTTTGATGGATTGAATAATAAAAAGTAGAACTAAAACAGGTACAACTTTTTCTAAGAAATCAAGCCATTCTTCTGGGGTTCAACGAGGACATACACGATCAAAAACGTAGCATCAACGGAAAGCAAAGTGCAGACAAGAGCGTTCTAAATATAAACCTAAACGAAACTTCCACCCGAGTTTCGAATGTCAAAGTTATATTGATTGCTAGATTTCGAAGGTGAGCTTTTCTTCGCACCCGTCAGTTTTCCGGTGAACTTCATTCCGCTGCCCACTTTCAATAGGGTGGGAGATACAAAGGTGAAGAAAACACCATACAGTGTTCCTTTCCCCATACATGTTTCAAACTGAGAAGCTTTGCTAGCAGAATCCAGACTGTGAGAAATGCAAGATTTTTCTGGAGCAGAATGTTTGTGGAAGCTTTGAGACTACTGTGCCTGCCGCACCGGATGCTGTCGGTCTCTCCTCAGCGCTCTACCCCTTTGCTACGCTGACATCAGCGCATATTTCCTTTTCATTGTCGGCACAGATTCCCAGATTAAGTGTTTAGTGCAATTGTCATTTGTGACAATATGCGTGGTTGGCGTTTGACACCTGGCACGAGAGCTCCTTTCCCGAAATTGACCTTGAAAACCCCAGCATACGGGGAAGCATGGTACATGTTGCTTCTTTCCTTTTAAAAGTTTGAAAATAATTTAAAATAAAAATTAGAGAAGTCAATGGTGAGCTTTATCGATTAAAATCAAAGAACTAATGAAGCTAGGTCAGCTGCAATGTTTTTTTCTGTGGAAATGGACGCCACAAATATTCACTTTCTTTTTTTCTGCTTTCCGCTTTTTGTAACACTTGATTTGTCTCACGCAAAATTTTCGTCGAATCATCGCAATGTCCTTGCTGAATGCCGCGGCGTAAATCCCCGCCAATTTCACATAAAACACGCAATGTCTGAACATGTGGTCGGTCGGGTCATGCCACTCGTGCTGGACTGGTTGTGCGCTCTCCGGGCGTTCTTGAGTCGCTGCGCTCTCGAGTTGCGTGCGCTAACGTCGTGGCGCTCTACTGTCCGTACTCTAATGTCGGCGCTCTTGTGTCGTGTGCTTTAGTGTTGTACAGCCCTTGAAACCACTAGTCCTGTGCTCCGACAAAATTATAAAGTACCGTCTTTATTTGCTCTTTATTTTGCCATCGTGACTTTGAAATTCTGAGTTTATCGGATTTGTCTGAGAACGCAGAAGCCCAGTGACAAGTGACTACTTCTCGGAGGTAGTGTGTACGTTTGATCTCGTAAATCCTGCAAAAGCTTTGTTCTAGTGAAAGGTAGTTCTAGGGCAGGGTGACGATTATTGGGGCGAAGCTCCTTAGGGTCTAGCCTTGTCCATCCGTCCGGCGTCCGTGCTCACATCGATTGCCATCCCATCTGTCTGTCATGGATGAAACGTTGCATGTAGCCGCTCAACGTTTATACAGGAGAGGGTGCTGCGGTCAAATGCGTATATAATCGCGTTAAACTTTGCATGCATTGGCTCAACGTTTATAGACGAGAGGGCGCTGCGGTCAAATGCTCAAATGCGTATATAACCACGTTCCATACCACACATTCTCTTTCTGACATGGATGAAAACGAACGAAAAGCTCGGCATGCTGCAGCTCAGCGTCTACGCAGACAGCAAGCTGCTCCGGAGACCAGGGCACGAGAAGCTGCTGCAAAGCGTCAAAAACGCCAAGCGGACCCGAAGTTGAGAGCTCGGGAAGCGGCGGCAAAGCGTCAACGCCGACAGCAAGCTGCTACCCCGGAGACGAGAGCTCAGGATGCTGCGGCAAGCGTCAACGCCGACAGCAAGCTGCTACCCCGGAGACGAGAGCTCGGGAAGCGGCGGCAGCGCGGCAACGCAGACAGCAAGCTGCTACCCCGGAGACAAGAGCTCAGGAAGTGGCGGCTAAATGCCAGAAGCTTGCCTGCCGGAGACGGGAGGCGCCGGTGCTCGGTTCAAGCGCAATTTCCTTGACTGGAGCTTCGGGCACAGCTGCAAGGTATGTGATCGCATCTGGTTCGACAACGCGTTGATCAAGATCGCTAACATACGAAACGAACAGTTGCGAGCCAAAGCCATTGCAGTGTTGCAGCAAGAGTTCTCCGGTGGTGGTGATCACAGTGAGTATGTAGTTTGCTCGACGTGCAAAGACTCTTTGGTAGCCGGCAAGGTCCCTGCAATGTGTGTAACGCACGGTTACCGCTACCGCCCAAACTAGAGCACCTGCCAGCGTTGAACCCCGTAGAAGAACGATCAATCGCTCCGCGGCTCCCGTTCATGAGCATCAGGCATTTAACGCACGACAACAAGCAGTACAAAATCAAAAAAAAAAAATCAGCACCATCAGCATTACTTATGAACAATAAAATCAGTATCATCAGTACCGCCAGAGCTTCGCCCCAATCAACATCATTCACCACGTGGAGATGCGGTCTTTTTTTTATCGACATTTTTCCTAAGTTTTGTGCATTATCCACACCGAGAGAGCAACTGGCAATGGGAAGTCGTCTGCAAAACGTCCGACGTGCTCTTTTACTTTTCGTTTTGTTTGATTTGCTCCTGAACGCAGTTGAAGCAGACAAATATGGCGGTAGCGGACGAAATTGGCATTTCTCGCCATGTTTTGGCACCTGGGTACAGCCAAGATACTTGAGGCATGGGCCGCTACTGTTGTGTTCCGAACTGTCTGTCGGGTTATGGCCCGAAGAAAGAAAAATTGGTGATATTTAACGCAGGCAACGTTGACTTTGGGTGACTCTGTCATGCTGAGCACAGTGCGACCGCAGTGTGGTGTGATGGCGCACTGCTGGTTTTCAATCACGTTGAACTGAAACTTACCTTGCTTGCCTGTAAACAGCGGAAACTTATAAGCTAGATCGCTGAACTTATGGTGCATGAGACCAACAGACTGATAACCAACAGGCCAACGCCACTGCCGCAAACGAAAACCATCACCGCACCGCTGGCACAGGCGCCGTCGAGCAGCCGACGCAGCCGCGACTGCGGCAGTTGATGCGCAACTGTTCTCAACAATCAAAATACAAAAAAAGAAAGAAAAAAAAACGATTGACGAGAGCAAAGTTTGAGGGTGAAACTTTAGCTAACCAAAATATTTGTTTCACCTTACCAGGGTAATTTTCTAAATCTGTAAGCAGCAACAGTAATATGCATCTCATTCTATTAAATACATTTTCCGCCGTAAACCGGAAGTTCTTAATAGAATACACGGATAAGAGATGGCGCTCAAATAGCTGACCGGAAGTCGCTCAAAGTTTCTGCCGGTTGCCGTAGCTTAGCGCAGCAACTTTTAGGCTGCAAACGCAATCAAAGTTTTGTCTATGAACTGCAACGGTTCACTCCGTGCCCGCTCCGCGTGAAAGTAGACACTCGGGTTCTATTCGTTACGGTCGTCGCCGGTTCCAGTAAACGTGGTGCATGTGAAGGCTTTGCCACGAAATGGTCGACCCATTTTTCGAGAAATGTGTATGGTACGGGATAGTGCGAGGGCACGAGATGGTTTTACTAAATTACGAACCCCTCCAGTCGGGTCAGGCAGGTCCGCCGCCGTCCTCGCCGGGTTGGCCACCATTTCCGTGCCAGTCATGGACGCCTTTGTCTGCAGGAAGCCGTGGGTCCACAAGGAGGGAAGAGTCAGCCCGAGCAGTTCTACGAGCTCTTCCTTGGTGGCTTCGACTACGGTACGACAGACTCTAGGGCGACTTCGAACGGCGAGGAGAGGTCGCAGAGCATGCGGTGATGCGGCTACGGAACCGGCTACGGGTGTGGGGTCGGAGGACTCGACCGGCCGAGCTCTGGGTCGTACGGAAGTGGTGGTACGGTGCCCGGAACACGTCTTGACCGGTGTTTACGGCCTCCTCAAAAGTGGTCCCTCGTAGAGCGGTCATGGTGTCGCCGGTTGTGATCCCGGTGGTGTCGTGGCAGTGGTGGTGGATGCGGCAGATGCAGGTTCTGCTGCAGGTTGCTCTCTAGCTTGACAGTCCAGGCAAGCTTCCACGGCCTGGAGTTGGGTCGCCGCAACATCTCGACATGTGACACGACGTCTTCCGCATTGTCGTTTGTCGCCACTTCTGGACCGGCTTGTGATGTGTGGGCGGAATGGGACGCCAAACGCACCGGACGACGACTCGTTCCAGGCACCCCAGTGTCCGCTCGGGAGGCACCTGCCGCAAACGAGTGGAAGTTGGCCACGCTCTACAAGAGACTATGTTCGTCGACGTGCGAAAAAGTCTCTGTGCTGTTCAAGTTCCAGTGGCCCGCATTGTGACACCCGTGGTCGCATTTGGTGCCCGTCGTGGTTTCACTTTGTGTGCGTGTGTGCACAAATAGGTTGGCGTTCGAGTGTGGCACGGTCAAGGTGGTCGGAACTCTTTTTCACGTTCATCAATCATACGAGCATTATTTCCATTTTGTGAATTCATCATTACGACGCGGAAGTCGTAAATTCATCGTGCGGCCGAGCCAATTTATTGGTAGTGCTGCAAAGAGTTTGTCGTACGAGGAAATAAGATTTCCCCGGTTTACATACTTGCTAAGAAGTCTCGAGTGCCATCGAAAAAACATTTTTATTTGTTTTCAGTTTAGACCTATCAAGTGCTCTGGGTCTTCACTTTTTCTGTCTTGTGTTTTAGAGGTGAATAAAGCTTGAAGACCTTGGATAACATTCTCCCTGCTGTGCCTCCAACTGGTACTTTACCTCTCGCTCTTTTCATAATCTATTTGGAGTGCCTGCTTGCATTGGATTTTAGATAATACTGTTTTATGAATGCAGAAAATCCATGAATACAATATATTTTTTGCCAGGCTGACACAAAACTGGGGGTTGCCCAATTTTCCTTCCCATAGTGGATGCTCCATGGACTGGGTGCAGCCAGTTGCCAACACTGATTGCCCATATAGAGGATGGATTTATAGTCGACATGATGCAATACAGTAAGTAGGAACCGTCAAGTGTAGACAGACAAGTGCGCTTGTCTGTCGTCTTACATCGTTCCTCTTTGTCCCTGTCTTTTTGTCGCAACTGTGACTATCTTGAATCTATACCAAACTGCATTGAACGTTCGTTTCTCCATCCAAATGTAGTAGCACTCCAAACCAGATGCTAAAGTTTCAGAACTTAATCAAAAGTCATGTGATTTTCTAAATACTTAAATAGGAAAATCGGGCTTGTTTTTGGTAACTGGCACCATTCAGCTTCATGTATTGGAGAGTTTCGTCGGCTGCCATTTTCCCATTGAATATTTCAGGAAATCTGAACTTTTGAAAAAGATAACGAATAGTTCTGAAATTTTGCCATCTGGTTCGGACTACTAGAGCTACATTTGGACAGAGATTAAGCATTCTGCAATGCATACATGTTTATTTCTGAAAAAAAAAAAACTTTTTTTTTTGGGGGGGGGGGCGAGCAATGTATTGTTAAGTAGCTACGTCTTGTCAATATGGACCCCGTTGATTGAGCACCTCACATTATGACCAAACGTTTCGGCGGCATATCTTTCGCTATGCAATTTTGCCCCAATAATATGGAAACCCGCGGTCCTGACGAATGGAGTAGCTGCAGCGAATTTTTGCACTCGGACGTTCTGTATGCCGGGCCTTAGTTGACAAGAGCTGCGCACCAAAATCGACTCTCGTTTTGACGGATAACTCGGCGGTGTCTTTCGTTTGTGGGTGCCGGGGAGAACGGGATGCGTGCAGACGCCCACATTGGTCTGAAGCGCTGACGTTGGCACGCGTCTGCCTCACTCTCTCCTCGGCGCTGACAAACTGACAGACACCGCCTAGGTTCTCGTCAGAATGAGCCCTTTCGTTTGTGGCAGTCATGCGCAAAGCTGACTGGCGGAGCCAGAGAGGAGGCGGAGCCACACAAAGCAAAGCCGTAGTGCTGAATGAGATAGCGTAATCAGAGAAGGCCAAGGCTGGGCACAGATTGGAAACGAGTGCTGCATCGGCATTCGGCTTCAAGTGAAGTTTGAGCCAAAACTTTGACACAGTCGTCGTGTCCAATCTGTGCCCAGCATTTGGCCTTCTCTGGTGATGCACATCTGATTCAGCCCTACATCTTTGTTATCCAGGAGGTGTTGCGCTGCGGCATGGTGGAATGCGGGCGTGTTCAGTTGCCGCTCTGCCGTCGCCGGTGGTTCTTTGTTCTGCTCTCGTAGTGGCGGTAGCGGTGCGTGGGCTGCGATATGGATATGTGATTGATGTGTTTCCTTCCCCGAGTGGCATGAATGTGGTTCTTTCCAGGAGTGATATGGATGACCGTATCCAAGGGCGTCAACGTACCCTGACAGGCAGATCGTACAGAAAAGGGGTAAAAAAAATCACTGTGGCTAGCGTTACGTCCGGACGGAGCACTGGAAACGCGTATACCTAACCCTCCCCCCGCCCTCTTCTTCTCCCCCGTGAACCTAGGGAAGGCGGAGATTTGGACGTAACTTGGGTTACGTCGGACGTAGCGCTAGACACTTCGAAAAAAAATTGCAGAAAAATCCATTGCTGTATTAGAGAATACGTTATTGTGACCCTTGGGGAACGCTTACACTGACTCCATAACGAGGCCAATAAGAGGCGGCAAAAAATGGAGGAAGCAAAAGAGAAAGCCAGAAAAGTGAAGGAGTCGGCGTTTGCGCTTTTCAAAGAGGACATGTAGCGTTCCCAAGGCCTAAGGGTCATGCTAACGCATTCCTTAAAGGGACACTGACCCCCCCCCCCCAATTTTTGTTTTATTTTTTGCCAGGTGAAATTTTCCAAGTGTTCTCAACAGCAAGTCTCAACGCTTACACAGGCTCTTAAAAAGCTATTTCGGTGAATGACGTCGAACGAGTAGAAAACGTGTCTTCAGCACATTGCCGCCAGCCTCTACAACGCTAACAAAAATGCAATTTCGCCGCATGCAAGATGGTTGTCCGGTGGCTTCACTCGCGCTGCAGCAACCAAGCGGGGAAGCGCGATCCGCGAATTGTCATAGAGATTGGTGGTCTATAGCAAAGCCGTGTATAGAGAGAGTTTGGTCAGTGGGAGGCGCGGGCAGAGCCAGGGCGTGCACCAGACCCGAAAGAGGGATTGACATGCTCTCTTGACCAACCAGAAGCTGAAAAAAATCCCTTGGCGGTGTTAGCAAGAAACAGTTTTAATCATTGGTATATGTTGGTATGTGGTTTTAATAAGCATGAGGGGTAAGAGTGAAGTGTAGTAACCCTTCATGGTTGAAAATAAAGTGCACATGATGTTTCGATCATGATCATGCAGAAAGATGTAATAAATGAATCTGCCGCTCAACTCTGTTTTGCTCGGACAGAGTATGACAGCTTGGACGGCAGATTCTCGGCGCCTGGCGTGTGGATTATGTCGATCGTTCCGCTAGTCGCCCTCTTCCACCATGCTTTTGGATGACCGTGATTGAAACATCACGTGCACCATATTTTCAGTCGCCGAGAGTTACTCCGATGCACTTATCAAGTTTGTTTCTCGCGACTACCGCCAGGGTATTATTTCCGGCTTCTGATTGGCCACATTCGAATTTCTGAACACGCCCAGCCCGCTTTCGGCCGATGGCGCCTCCTCATTTGTCTATCTCCTACACTTCCCAACGCATGGCCAAACTCTACATATACGGCTCTGCGTTCAGTGCGCTCAGATTTGCTGCAAATTAAAAACCAGTCAAAAAGTCGTGGCAGGGCCCCTTTAAACCTGCGCTCCTCCCTGTGGGGGAGAACAGACGTAGAAGGGGCCCTGGGTTTCGGTGGAGAAGATGGAAGGGTGGATTATAAAAGGGTTGAGGTAACAAAAAGTGCTCGGAGGATTGGTGGAAGGAGACTAGGGAAAACTGAACATGGTAAAAGCAACTAGCACAACTGGAGACAGGGAGGACACTTTGGGCCGGAGCCGCGTGGCTCCGGCCCAAAGTCTCAACCCTGTCTCTCAGTGGGTCCGGGTTTCGGAAAGAACCCCAACAAAGTTGACCAAGAGGAAAATTGGCGGCTCCCTCGCCAAAAAAAGAGAGGGGCGTTTTGTTTTATATATTATATTTGTATTTGCCCGATTCCCCGAAGGGTCAGCCGGTTCATTCCCCCGGCCCGGTGGTCGTAGGGACGCAGAGGGAAAGAAAATGAATATCGGATGAAAGCATTTTCTCAAGCTAGGTGGCGCAAGCTACCGCCCTGTACGAAAGAGCTATAGCTTATATTCATCCATCCGACAATGGTATAATTCGCACTGATCTCAATGACAATTGCTGGATCGCGTTTGCCCGCTCCGCGAATGCGGTCACTGGCGGCCATCTTTTTGGTAAGACTGATATCACCTCTAGCCAAGATACCTGACTGCTGAAGGCCACCTGGCGAGCCACCATCATCTATCCATGGCAGACAGCGTTTTGGCAGTTTTGGTGGCAGGCTGCCATCAAAATAGCGTGGGTGATATTCCGTGATTGATTGAAATTGTTTGATAAACATGTTTTTAAAACCCGGCGTGAACAGTAGTGCGTTCTCTGAGGACCCGGTGAAAGTTTCACGGAAATCGCGCAGCACCGGGGAAAAGCAGCACAGCACGCATCGAAGTCGCATCGAAAGCAGACGCCGGTACGTAGTCTGCTTTTCGATGCGAGCCTGGGCAGGCCATTTCCCCGGTGCTGCGCTTTCGTAGAACTTTCGCCGGGTCCTCCAAGACGGGGCGCACTACGTTCACGCTGCCGGGTTTCAAGAATCTGCTTCGTCGAGACAACTTCAATCAAGCGCGAAGAATATCACCCACGGTACAGTAACCACTAGATCAGTGGTTCCCAGCCATGGATATGTCGGGGACCCCTTGCGGACCTCGCGGCACCGCTGGCAGCAGAGCATACAAAGAAAAGATTATACGGAAGAGAGGAACAAGAAAAGTCTGTTGTTAGTCCAGTGGTGTGCACGGTCTTTTCTTTGTGCACATTTATCCTAGTTCAGCTGGCCTTGCCTAAAGTATGAACCACCTAGGCTCAGCTTAAGCCTGTTACTGTTTGACCTGTTTTGTTTGTTGGACTTTTTTATTTGTTTTGAATTTTTGCTCTTCTGAAATTGTAGATGTGAAATTAATGCGTCTCAGAGTAACAATACATTTGTTTCCAGTCTAAGGTGACAACGGTATTGACGATTTTCACCATATGCTTTTTAACATGCTTTCACGGCTTCATCTTTAGACCGCCAGGCGCTGTGAAGATCTGGTTCACTCGAGAAGGGTGTGTGAACCTGCTCCCACAGCTTTTTGTTCTAGCTGCTAAGTGTCGTCGATTTCGCTGGTAACAACCAGCAAAATCACTGGTTGTTACTAGCGATAACAAACAACACGGCGCTGTGCGAAACGGCGCCGTGTTGTTTGAAGACCGGTGGCGTCGCTGCGTTTCCATAGGAGCTAAGCCTTTTTCTTTCTTTACTTTTTCCTCACATAAGTTCGCTCTTTGCAAATTTTACAAAAATAATGCACCATCTGTGGGCAACGTTGCACAAAATCGTAGCGCAATAGGTTAAGAAACCGAATTTTGCGGTCGATTTAAAGAGCCTGGCCTTCCCTTGAATCACCCGGTAATGTCGTCAACCAGTATTCTCAGCTAGGGCCTTGATGATGATAACACGACATGTGATTTCATCACGCGCCTTGCTGAGCTTCGCACCCACGCCGCGGCCTCACCCAGCGGCGCAGCAGTCACCAGCGAGCCAGAGCACTCTGTACGGTGCGCCGCTGCACCCCTCCCGGAGCTGCGACCGCTTTTGCTCCTCTTGGCACCGAGGAACATGGCGGCGCCTGGAAGCATCTATATCGTCGGAGGCCGCAACCTCGGCAGTAGCGAAACGTGAGCAAAACGCGAAAACATTACTCGCAGTGCAAAATTTGAAGAAACACTCAGTGGCGTTCAATTGGACATTACTGCTTTCGCTTTCACATCTCATAAGAAGCGCTATATATGTTTTCGCGACACTTTTGAATTGTTGCAGTTTCAAAATTATTTATTGCAGGAAGTATAAAGGGTGTCTAAAAATACTTAATGTTATGTTTAACATATTTATACCCATTGTTGGATACCTCAGACATGTTCCTATCGGGGAAAGAAAAACACTGGAACAATTGTGTATATACCAGTTCATTCTGAAAAATAGCAAAAAAGCAGGCATAGCTCATTTTACAATGTTTTCAATTCAATATTTCAGGATAAGAGAGTTTCACCAAGTACTTCAGGACAAGATGATAAGTGCTATCTAGCCCCCTTCCTTCACATCTTGGCGCAAGCCAAACATCTCAAGCCAGGCCACCTTTTAGCATCCTATAGTGTTGTTTTCATTGTGTTCCAGCGTAAGCTAATATTTCAATATGCTGTGCTTCCATTTGCAGAACAACCAGATTATGTTGAACAGGACGAAGAGCCTAGCAGCCATCTTGTGTCTGTTAAATCAGGTCTGTCATAGAGTTGGTGCTTCCATTTCTTTTTTTACATTATCTTTATTGAAATTTATCTCAATCCTTTTTGTACTTGCAGAGCCAGAATGTTACGAGGAAGTTCTGCAGCCTCACAGCCTAGTTCCAACTTTTACAAAAGGTATGTTGCCAAGAGCATTTCTTTTTGTAGCCAGGAAGGTATCTGAACATTTTCTTGTGACTTTTCTTTATTTCTATCTGCTGAATCGCCAGATTACGCGGACGTGACAAAGGTCACCTTGAACATCAATGCAGGTGTGTACTTTATTAAACTGGCAAATTCGGTGTTCAATCACCAATAGCACGTTGAATCCTACCACATTCTTTTGCAGAGCCACAGGTTTCCGAAGAAACTCGACGACAGCACAACACGGCAGTGGCTGTTAAGATTGGTCTGTTGTCTTTGTGGCATTTTATGGTTAGGTGCCACTATAAATGTTGAAATCACTTACGTGTGCAGAGCCGCCAGATCCGACAGAAGTCCACAGCAAGGCAGTTTCCACAGGAACAGGTATGTAGCCAAGTCTATTGTTCTTGCCGTTTACATTTTTTTCTTCTTACGCAGGATGTGTTTTATTAGCTGATTTCTATAGAAAGTTCTTTCGTAACACTTCAGCAGCAGTAACAGCCAGAAGCGTGACTTGTCTGCCTTGCATGGTTCGTATGCAGAGGCCGTGCACGAAGGACCCGCACGGCCGATGCTGTCCTCCGGGACGCAGACATCTGCGGATGACCTGCGTGTCACACGTCAGGGTCCCCCTCCACCTCGAGAGCGGTGCGGCCAACACTGCTTGCAAGCTCTAGAAAAGATGTGGGCGTGTCCATACCCGGCAAGGAGCGGGGCTTGGCGGCCCTCGCTCCTCATCCTGCCCCGCCCCCAAGGGACGGGGTATGCCATCCTGTTCTTCTGGTACCCAGAGGAACCCTGTCCGGCCAATCAAGCCAGCGGCATCTAAGGGTTGGCCATTGGTGACAACCACCAACGTGCCAACGGATCAAGGTGAGCTCAAAGTCCGACGAGGACGGGCCCACGTCGGGGTCGGAGTGTTCCCTTCCTGCCACTGGTGGATCCACCAGTGGCAGGGAAGGGAACACTTCCCATGTGTTTGGCGCACTATGGTGTATGTCGCTGCTGCGCCAGAAAACTCCAAATTCAACTCAGTAACAACCAGCCGTAACAAAAAACCAACACCGAAAGGCGTTGCTCCGCAGGTAACATATAAAAACACTTCAGTTCCTGGCAGGATTTGAACTCACCATTTTTCGATTGTGAAAGAAGAACAATGAAGCGCGATCACGCGCTTCATTGTTGAAATGTTTTACCGTATTTACTCGCATAATGAACGCACTTTTTCCCCCCGAAAAATCGAGGCAAAGTTGGGGAGTGCGTTCATTACGCAAGGTAAAATTTTTGCGTGCATATTTACTCCCATAATGAACGGACCTTTTATCCCGCAAAAATCGACGTAACTTCTTATCTCTTTACGCAGGGCGCGGCAGACTCCAAAACCAAACTGCAGATGCGCAAAAAAAAAAAAAAAGCCCCTCTCCATGTTTTTTTCTTTGCTTTTGTGTTTGTTTGTTTTTTTCCCCGCCTTTCGCAAGTTATTTTGTTTGCCCACGCTGCCCATGCTTTCGCGACCTCGCTGCACCAGGATAGAAAAGTGCGTTCATTTCGAGGCTTCTCGCTTCTCGTTCCAAAGTGCGAGGAGGAGGCGAGGGCAGGATCTTCATTATGTGCGCTTTGCTCAGGCGAGGGCTTCTCTGCTTTTCTTTCTTATCTCCTTGCGCGCGACGCGTGACTCTAAAACCAAACTGCGTCTTGCTGAAAAAAAAAAAAAAAGCTCCTCTTTGTTTTTTTTTTTTCTTAATTCCCTGGATATTTTTTTTTGCCGTCTTTCGCAAGTTGTTTGGTTTCGCTTTGCTTAGGCGAGAGCTTCTCCCCAAACTGCGCTTGCGCAAAAAAAAAAAATCTCATTTTATGCTTTTTTTTGCTTCCGTTGGATCTTTTTTTATTTTTTTTAACGCCTTTCACAAGGCGTTTTGTTCGCTCACGCTGCACAGGCATTCGCGACCTCGCTTCCAGGATAGAAAAGTGCATTCATTTCGCGCGCGTGGAGGGAGGGGGTCAAAATTTGACGTCCGAGTTGAAGGTGCGTTTATTACGCGAGTGAAAAAAAAGTCGAAATTTTGAGAGCCGACTTGGGGGTGCGTTCATTACGTGAGTGCGTTCATTGTGCGAGTAAATACGGTATGTACATAAAACTGAAGTGAGCCACCATCTTGTTTGACTCTCACGGCGTGAGAGTCTTGAAGCATAAATACCCTGTCAGAGCATAAATACTCTGTCAGTGTCCCTTTAACTGTCCCATGGAGCAAAGCCGGCGTTGTCTGTAGCAGAGAAAAATGGCACCTAAATTCCCACTGGCTAGAGCGAAACGGCACCTGAATTCCCATTGGCTGCGACTTGTCGTGGGGCTTCATAGCAACGGCATCATCATTGCTAAAGAGCTAGCTGAACCGCTGGTTGCGCAGCGGGGAGGGGACGCGGGTATGCACTGGCCTGACGTTAGGCCCATCGTTAAAAGAAACTGACAACTCCCAAAAATACTTTTTCATTTTTTGCCAGGCGATTTCATATGGTGTCAGAATACTACCCAGGTAATATTTTGCTACAGAATCACATATATTTTTAATAAAGCCAAGACACGCAACTGCTCGAAACCGGAACCTGCGCACGGAGGTCGAGAAATATAGAGAGGAGAGGTGCCGGAAGTCGTGGCTACACCCGACCCTGCGACTGTGTTTTTTTTTTTTGTCTCCGTTTTGTTTTTTGGTTGTGCGCAGCAGACGACAGCATTGCGAAGTACCGTTTGCTGTGCAATTGCTTTGCAGTTATGTTTGTTCCGCTCACTGTTCTGCATTTCAAGATGAATTGTTTTGTACATTGAAGAGTTGGAAATGAGTAGTGAGCGCCCGTGGTGAATGCCCGTGATCGGCTCCGAAAAGAATGCCCCCAAGATGTTACGTGAAGAGCTGCCTCACAGGTGGGGCAGCTCCGAAAGTGGCATTGTGCGGCAGAGTCTGCACAAGTTTCCGAAAGATCAACGGAATTGGGACCAATGGCTGGCTGCAATTCCTGCAGGACAGTTAAGGAAACCTTGGAAAGCGGACGCTACCCGATTTATGTGCTCCTTGTGGAAAGTGACTACATTGAGTTCGCAGGTGTCAAAAAGGGAGTCCCATACTATTTAGTTCAGCGACGTTTCGTCCACAACTTTTGTTTGTTTTTGTTCAGTGATAATTGTGAAAAAAAAGGTGTGCAAATATTGCAAAGTGTTTGACAAAAAAAGAAGTAGCCCATGCTTTGGATTGAACCTGGGTCCGCTGCATGTGAAGCGGACATCTTTCCACTGAGCTACTGTACAGCTTTAAAAATCCGTTTTTACAATTCATTTTATACGAGACCCAATAGGGGACAACTTTGCCGGCAATTTTTTTGCCAAGTTGTGCCGGCTGCCGGCAGAATATTCACTTCCTAACAACATAGCCTTGTGGATGTCCTTGGGCATAGGCAGCTTCCTATCATGGAGCTCGAAGTATGCTAGTTTTAACATCGTAATGTTCCGGCAGATGAGGGGGAACTTCTCGTTCAGTAGTAATGCAGCTGCTTGACTGGCACTCCCGGCTCGAAGTCGGGCAGCTAGCGGTGCAAAACTATCGATAGTACTACTGTCGAGACCGGATATAACGAAGTCAACGGGAACCGGAAATCACTTCGCTATATCCAGCTATTTCGTTATAACCCGACTTCGGTTAACGAAGTGAAAAAGGGAATGGTAAATCGTGATCGCTTCCGCTGTAGCCGCTATTTCATTATAACCGACTTCGTTATAACCGGTCTCGACGGTATCGACAGTATCGATAGTCGCCAGAAATCTGACTATCGATAGTAAAGAACTATCGATAGTACTATCGATAGTCGACTGTCAAAAAACTATTGATAGTACTATCGATAGTCAACTATCAAAAAACTATCGATAATACTATTGAAAGTCGACTATCAAAAAACTATCGATAGTACTATTGGTAGTCAACTATTGAAAAACTATCGATAGTCGACTATAGAAAGCTATGGATAGTACTATCGATAGTCGACTATCGGAAAATTATCGTTAATCGACTATCAGGAAACTATAGAGAGTCGACTATCGTAAGTTTATCGATAGTACTGTCGACGGATTACTATCGATAGTTTTGCGACACTAGTAGTTTGCGTCACTCCCTCTTCTCTTTTCCTTGCTTTATTTTTTCAAATGGGACACGAACTACAGTCAAACCCGTTTATAACGAACAGCAGGAAACGCTACTATAAGTTCGATATAGCAAAAACCATTTAAACACGAAATTCTATGTTGCGTTCGTTGTAAGGCGAGAGCTTCTTTCCTTCTCATCTTTTCACTTTTGCATTGTAACAACGCGCTGTAAAGATTTTTTTTTTGCGTGCATGCAGAGTTTTTTTTAGTTTTTTCTCTTTTCTGAATTGCTTCTCTTCGTGGGCAAACGCTTTGGGATAAAACTTTTTTTTCTGTGCGTGCGTGCAGAGTGTATTTTTTAGCTTTCTCCCCTTCTGAATCGCTTCTCTTCGCTCAATTTTGTTCGCAACTTGAGCTTTTGGAATTTTCTTTCTTTCCTACTTCTTTTTTTGGGGAAAGGACAGGCTAGAAGATGATTGTTTGCACATTTTTGGAAGCCTTCCCGGGGAAAAAGTTCGATATAGCCAATCTGTTGTTCGTTATAAAAAGTACTTTTTGCATGCATTTTTATTTAAAATTTCCGTGAGTTCGATATCGATCGACAATATTTCGCTGTTTGTGGGTTCGCTCCAACGGGTTTCACTGTAGCCCAAGCACTTACCATCCCAACTTTGGTTCAGCTTTCAGTGATGACGAAGACGGGAGTTTGGGCGAAGAGAGGAGGAAGGTATGCGAGCGGCGGTGCAGCAACTGTGTTCGTTCTAGTGGTGCAAACTATTGATAGTACTATTGATAGTATCGATAGTCGCCAGAAATCTGACTATCGATAGTAAAAAAAATATTGAAAGAACTATCGATAGTCGACTATTGAAAAACTATTGAAAAACTATCGATAGTTCTGCGGCACTCGATAGTTTAGGAAAAAACTATTGATGGTATCGATAGTCAATTTATCGATAGTTTTGCATCACTACGGGCAGCACCATGGATTGGCCGCATTCGCACCTAGTAAAGAAATCGTACGCAAGCATATTCAACTCAACGAATGCACATCGTGCTTGACGTTTGCGCGTTTTTCAAGCTCTTCGCAACTCGTATTCGTAACACTGAGCGATGTCTTCAGCCACGAGAAGGGTCGACAACTTGGTGCGACTTCTTCCTGCAAATCGGCTTGGTGGTCGGGCGTGTCGTACGGAATGAATCCTAATTGTTTTCATCGGTCCAAAATTTCTCTTTCGAAGGAAGACAGATTCGCCGGTACCGCGCACAACAATTTTGAAGTAGACGTCCCACGCCCGTCGTCCGTCGACATCGACGTCCAGCCCGCCAGTCCCACAATACGCGATGCAACGCCATGTTGAGAATTACGCAGTGAATGCACAGAATGCTTCCAATTCTGTGTGCAACTTTTTTTTTTTTTTCATTCAACGTATTTGAAGCTATTTCGAAGCCACAAAAACGGGTTTAATATCTTTTTCTATCTTTATTATTGAGTGTGTGCCTTTAAAGGGATGCTGAACCGAAATCTGGATTCCACAAAACACGCGGTAAGAGCGTGCAATGGGATGCTACAAACACCAAAACATCACTCATACAGCGATATCTCAAACGGATGACCGTATTTTTCAAGAAAAGGAGGCGCATTTGACAGGTTTGTTGACGTCATGTTTCTCCGAGAAGGAGAGGGAATGGCCTCGCGTCTTCTCCGCCTCGCCACCTTGAGGGAGCGAAGCGAAGAGAGGAGGAAACTAGGTATCTTGACGTCACGCGCCTCGTCGGCCTTGTTCAATCTCGACCTCTTTTTCTCAAAATACGGCCGTCCATTCGAGATATCGCCTTACGAGTAGTGTTGTAGGGATTGTAGCGTCCCGCCTACATCTCCTGCATTGTTTTTCTGAAATCCAAATTTCGGTTCACCATCCCTTTAATGACCCACGCCTTTGATTAAATTTGGTGGTTGTCTAAACCTTAGAAAATGGCCCGTGACCATGAAGAAGAGAGTGAGCGCGACTCAAACCAGCCAGTTCTCGATTGGTGGCTATCGGGCGGAAAGAAACTGAATTTCGAGCCGCAAACTCTGTTCTGGGTAGTTGGGCTCTTATATGCCATGTACAGCTAAAAACGTCGTCGAGCATAAATACCCTGTCAGACGTCCCTTTAAGCTTTGAGGTCTAATGTCATCAACCGGTACACGCAGCTGCTGACGTGAGGGGGGACGCGGGTATGCGCTGGCCTGACATTAGGCCTAACGTTATGCTTTGAGGTCTAACGTCGTCAACCGGTACACGCAGCTGTTGACGTGAGGGGGGACGTGGTTATGCCCTGGCCTGATGTTAGGCCTAACGTTATGCTTTGAGGTCTATCGTCGTCAACCGGTACACGCAGCTGTTGATGTGAGGGGAGGACGCGGGTATGCACTGACCTGACGTTAGGCCTAACGTTATGCTTTGAGGTCTATCGTTGTCAACCGGTACACGCAGCTGTTGATGTGAGGGGAGGACGCGGGTATAGGAGCTTGATGCTGGCTCGGAAGTTTCGCCGCGCATACGCAAGCGCCACTCCTGCCCCTGGCGAGGCGCGCCGATACTTGTTAGAAGTACGAGGGAGCAGACGACGCGGGAGGCTGGTGCGCGTGTCGGGCTAGCCTCGCGCTTCGTGAAGTAATCTACCGAATGCAAAAGATACCGAAATGCCACAGCATCGTATTTAACAGAAAGATATCTGTCTCCCGGAAAGTTTTGTTTGGTTCCTGGGAGATTCTCACATACTCAGGGTAATGCGTTTATTTAAACCGTAACAGAACGGCGCAGCGCGGTGCACGCTGCGTCGTAGGTTCAGAGAGTCTGAGGAGGCGCCCGGCAACAGCCGTCTCCGCGTGAACGAAACTTGATCCGTGCGAGCGGGCCTCGGTCGGCGGTTGGACTTCGCGCGCTTGTTCTTATACGCGTAGTCGCGGTATGTAACTCAGCGCGCCGCCGGATACTAGCAATATGTATCAGTTTCCCCCTTCTGGGTTAAAACTTAAGACGTAGTCTTGCAAATGTGCTGGTTGCTTGATCCTGCGACCGAATCTAGTCCTTGAATCGGAGGTTGTCGGACCGTCCGCGGTATTGTTGTCTGTGGTGATCTCTTCTCCGCGTGATTCCGGTTGTCCTATAGCTGGGGGTTCGTTGGCGGTCTCGGCGTTCGTCTCGACGTTCGGGTAGCTCATGAAGGGCGATATTTCCTCTTCCATGTACGGAGCTCCTCTGTTTTCTTGTCGACGGCGAATATGGTCCACGTGTCGACGCTGAAATCTTCCATCATTCGACTTTGTCTGGAATGATCGAATTCCCATCGGCTTCACGATTACAGCTGGCAGCCAGGTCGGACTTCCGCTGAAATTCCTCACGTAGACTGGCTGTCCAATAGAGTAATCTGCCGTTACTCCATCGCTGGGAACCTCTCGGTTTTCGTTCGTAGACCCCAGCTTCATGAGATCGAGGGGTGTGGCTATTCGTCGGCCGAACATTGCTTCGGCGGGTGTTTTTCCCGTAGAAGATGAGACCGTCGTGTGCTGTCGGAACAAGAACCTGGCGATTCTGCACTGAACTGTTCCTTCCGTGAGCTTCAAGAGGGCTTTCTTCGTTTCGCCCACCATCCGTTCTGCTTGCCCGTTGGTTGCCGGATGGTATGGTGCACTCGTGTAGTGCTTGATGCCGTTTTTTGTCAAAAACTCGTTCATTTCGCTTGATACGAGATTCGGCGCGTTGTCAGAGAAAAGTATTCTCGGTACGCCAAAAGTTGCAAAAACGGAGCGTAGAGCGTCAATGACGTGTGCGGACGTCGTGGCACGCATCGGCTTCACTTCCAACCACTTGGAGTACGCATCGACGATGATCAAATACGAAACCCCATCGATTGGTCCTGCGAAATCGATGTGGATTGTCTCCCAGGGTCGGGTGGCAGGTGACCAGTCAGGTGTCGGTGCTGCTGTTTTTGCCCGATGATGTTGCTGGCAGGTCTCGCACACAGATGCGATGTCCTCAATGTCGGCATTTAGCCTTGGCCACCAAAAAAGACTTCGGGCAGTGCTTTTCATCGCCACAATGCCTGGATGATTTGCGTGCAGCATCTTCAGGGCTTGCTCGCGCGCTGCTTGTGGTATGATAACACGTGCTCCCCAAGTTACGCAGCCATTTTGGGTTGCCAACTCAAGTTCCCGACGCTTGTACGGCGTGAACTCGTCTCCTGTCCACTTGGAGGTTGTGCCATCTTGCAGTCCCTTGTACACTTGCGACAACACCGGGTCATCTCGAGTGAGACTTGCTATCTGCTGAGCAGTGAGGGGTGGACTCTCCATGGCTTCCAGCAAGAGTACATCACCTGGTGGCGCCGGTTCGTCCTTTGTGTCTGGCAGAGGTAGCCGGCTGAGCGCGTCTGCGTTCTGGTGATTCTTGCCTTGCCGATAGCGCAAGTCGTAGTCGTAGCAACCTAGCATGAGGCACCATCGCGTCATGCGCGGTGAGAGCATGAGTGGAATCTGGCGTCCTTGGCTCATTATCCCCAAGAGCGGCTTGTGGTCCGTGTAGACAGTCACGTGTCGACCGGCGACGTACTGGTGAAAATGCTTCATGCCAAATACAACTGCAAGTCCTTCCTTGTCGAGTTGAGCATAGTTGCGTTCGCTTTTGCCCAACGTTCGCGAAGCGTAGGCGATTGGTGCTTCGAAACCGTCATCGCTGAGCTGAGACAGAACCGCTCCAACGCCGTATGGCGACGCGTCACAAGACAGGATAAGTTGTTGCTCTTCCCTGAAGTGGGCCAAAATTGGTGCTGAGGTTAGGATCTCCTTCAGTTTCTGGAAGGCCTTCCGTTCTTCGCTGCCCCAGCGCCACTGGGCGTCTTTGTCGAGGAGTCGATGCAGCTTTTCGGCAACGGATGCGCGGTTCTGCAGGAATCGACTGTAGAAGCTCAGGATACCCAGGAAAGCCTGTAGCTCCTTTTTGTTGGTGGGTTCGGGCGCTTCGGTGATTGCCTTTAGCTTCTCCTTGGTTGGGCTCACACCCTTGGCATCCACGTGGTAGCCAAGAAACTCCATGGACGGAACACCGAACTTGCATTTCTCTTTGCATACGCGCAGTCCTGCCTCGTTGAGCCTTTGCAGAACGGCGTCCAAGCGTTGCAGGTGCTCTTCTTCGGTTGTCCCTGTGACCATGATGTCATCGAGGTACGCGCCGGTACCTTCGAGTCCTGTTAGCAAGGTATCCATGAACTGCTGAAAGAGCAGCGGCGCCACCGAAACTCCGAAAGGGATTCGCTTTACGCGGTAGAGTCCCTTCGTGGTGGTCACGGTCAGTAATTCTGCCGTGGCGTCGTCAACGTGTAGTTGTTGATACGCTTGTTGAAGATCTATCTTGGAGAAGATCTTGCCTCCTCTAACGATTGACAACAATTCTGATGCCGTGGGCAACGGATATGCGTTGGGCTTGAGTGCAGGATTTACCGTGCATCGGTAGTCTCCGCATAACCGCAGGCTGCCGTTCTTCTTCCGAACGATGACCAAAGGAGTTGCCCAGGACGACGACTTCACTGGCTCCAAAATGTTCTGAGCTTGAAGTTTGTCCAGCTCCTCGTGTACCGCTGTCCGTAGAGCGAGGGGAACTGGCCGACACTTCAAGAATTTTGGTGTTGCCTCTTGGTTGAGGTCAATGTGCAGTGGGGTGCCGACGTGTCCATCGAGGTTTCCTTTGAACACCTTGTCATGCTTCGCGATAATATCGTTGAGAGTTCTCGGCGACACAGCATGTATTCCGGACACCTTGATGTCGAAAGCAGAAAACCAGTCTCGCCCCAGGAGGCTTGCTCCTGCTCCAGTAACCACGTAGAGGTTGAGACGAGCTTCTTTCCCTTTGAATCGCACGGTAACAGGGAGTTTTCCAGCGAGCTGCATCTTGTCTCCAGCCCATACGTGCAAAGAGAGATCGCAGCGTTCGAGCTGAGGCGGTTGATCTTGCCAAACGCGAGAAACAGTCTCGGAGCTGATGATAGAATGCGATGCACCGGAGTCCACTTCCATTTTCAGAGGTCGTCCGTCCACCAGGAGCTGAACGATGATTCGCGATGTGTCCCCTTGAGTGACGCTGTTCACAGCGAAGAGGTCTCCATCCGTGTCATCTTGCGTAGCTGTCAACTGATGGGTGTGACTTGGCGAGCGTTCTTGCGCCTTGCGTTGAGCTTTGCGCTTGAAACACGCTTCTTCGAGGTGTCCCTTCTTGTGGCAAAATTTGCACGTGGCTTTCGCGTGCTTACATTCATCAGGTGAATGCATGCCCGTGCAACGGAAACATGGTTTCTTTGATTGTTTGGCCCCCTTACTTGTGGTTGCAGTAGAACTGTGCACCTTCCCTTCTGGTTTCCGCATCTGGAGTTGCTGGCTGGCGGCAGACTCTGTTGCCAATGCAAGAGCATAGGCGCGGTCGAAGGTGATGTTTCGTTCCACTAGCAGACGTTGTTGAAGGTGGGAATCCTTGACGCCACAAATAAATCGGTCCCTCAGCATCACCTGGAGTGGTAGCACAGTGGAGAACTTTCTCGCTGGGGCTTGCGGAACCTGTCGGCTCTCTTGTGATGAACTGGCATCTGACTCGGGTGTGGCCGCCGTGGCCGTTGCCGGAGTGGGTGTGGTCGGTGCGGTCGTCACTGGGCCGAAGTTACAGTCAGCAGCGATCTTTCGCAGTGCGGCCACATACTCTGAGATGGACTCTGTCGGTGTTTGGTTCCGTTGGTGGAATTTGAACCGACTGAGAAGTTCCGCCGGCTTGGGGTCATAGTGTTCGTTGAGGCTCTTGATGATGTCCTCAAACTCGACCTCCGAAGGCTTCTTGGGCGCGAGCAGGGCTCGTACGGTGTCGTAAGTTGATTCACCGCAGGACGTCAGGAGGACGGCTCGCTTCTTTGCGGAGCTTGTGATGTTCTTAGCCTCGAAGTAGAATTCGAGGCGTTCCAACCACGAACTCCAGTTTCCGCCGGGGAAAAACTCCGGAATCCGTCCGTGATGAGCAGAGTCGTCCATCCTTCGAGAAACTTCCTCGTCGCCAGTTTCACATACTCAGGGTAATGCGTTTTATTTAAACCGTAACAGAACGGCGCAGCGCGGTGCACGCTGCGTCGTAGGTTCAGAGAGTCTGAGGAGGCGCCCGGCAACAGCCGTCTCCGCGTGAACGAAACTTGATCCGTGCGAGCGGGCCTCGGTCGGCGGTTGGACTTCGCGCGCTTGTTCTTATACGCGTAGTCGCGGTATGT